>JAHIAM010003577.1:600000-757138 GCA_021605205.1 Aegilops longissima | reverse complement strand
GGAGAAGCCCTCCATGGCGACACCTCGGGGTCGTCCGCCTCACTATAACGGTCGCGGCGGGAGGAGGCATTTAGCTCTCCATCATCTGGGACCAAGATCCCACGAGGCGAGCTCTGCTGTGAAGGGCTGAGATCTGAACTACAAGGTAAACTTTCGTTACCTTAGAAATAAAGCAGGGGATGTATCTCTTTAAAAAAGCCCCCTTTACTTACGGCTCGTTTGGAGGCTGCTGATCTCCTTGGGAAATAGTGCGGCGGGGCATCTCCCATGGGACCCTCTGGCGAATTTCTGCCCCAACCGAGGCTTTGGTCTCGGATCTTGAGCGGTCCTCTTCTCCCTTGGCGGGAGGGATTCTCGATCCCCCTTTCTTGATAGCCTCCTTCACGGAGGTAGTAGTTCCCTTGTTCCCCCCTTCGCCTTCTTCAAAAGGCACAGCCTCTAGCATCTTAGTTGTCTGAGGATCCGGCACTTGGTCTCGGGGAGGGCGGACACTGATCAGTTTTGCTTTGCTACCCTCCTGTTTAAGGATAGCTCTTTTAAGGGCAAGTTTATGATACATATGTGGATAGCATGTCCGGGTATAGGACTACTTACTTGAGTATCCGGGCAATTGCAGCTTAGACCTGCGTCCTCGGTTAAGTCCGGGACACATTGCTTGTGATCCGAAGAACAGTTGGTACATCTCCACAGGCGTTGCGCCCATAAAATGTTGGAGATTGTGGTCCCTCTGGATTAAACTACTTACGGGAGGAAGACAGCGTTTGCGAAGGGCAGGTGCGGCGAATCAGCATGACTGCTACTACGACCAGTTGATCTCTCTCTGGAGGAGGTCTCGAATCACGGCCTACCTGACAGTGCGTCCTTGGGCGGTCCCGTCGAGCCCTTTATTGACCCATAGCGCCCGCTGCGGTGGAGGACCAGGCGGAGGCAGGTGGCGCCGCCCATTTGGTGCCCACAGGGGCGGTGATATAAAACCACTCCTATTGCCATAAATTGAGCTCCTCTTGAAAAAGAGCCCCTCGGGCCATGGGCGTCGGCATTCTTCTTATAACAGCCCCTCCGCACTCTACGATGCCCCTTGATCATCTTTGGCTCCACTTTGAAGGTCTTGAGCCACAATCCGAAGTGAGGTGTCCACGGAGGAAAGGCTTCTATCGACAATGAGCGGCGAGATGTGGAGGATGGACTCGGATCAAGTCATGGAATTCCAGCCCATAATAAAACCACGAGCCCCCTCACGAAGGGTCCGTCGGAAGCCTAAACCCGAAGGAAGTGAGACCACGAACACCACGCTCTCACGGGCTCAGGGTGGGAATAACCTGCCCTTGGGCGAGGCAGCCTATCTGAAATTTCGCGGTTAGATACAGGCGTCTCTCGGCTTGCACATCTTCTTCCGTGCGGAGGAAGACATCCACCGGCCGTGCAGGTCGGGCGGACATCGTTAAAGGTCCAGCGCTAAATCTGGAGCTTTGGGCGTTGGAACTTCGGCGAGGCGGATTGATTGAGATTGAAAGAAAGGGCGGGCCTTGGTCTGGGTTATAAAGAGGTTGAATACCAAGAGCCCTCCCGTGACCGTTCGAGACTGCGCCTTGATGGAGGCGTGCCGATAAACTGCGGCCAGGTTACTGCCCGTATTGATGAGGATCCCGGAATAAGGGGCACGATCTCGCTTCGATAAGGCGTGCGAAGAAACCGCCTCGCTAAGCGGCTGAGGTGGGACGGTAAAAAGCGATTAGTATAAAGGCACGGCCGTGGTGTGATGTCATGCCGCGGAATCGTCAGCGATCATGCAAAGGTTATTCTCTCTCGTTGGTATGTGGAACTTGTTTTGCGAGCTGAACACTATCCTTGTGTTCAAAATCTTACATCAAGTATTAGGAGGAACCAGCCTTGCAATGCCGAAGACAATATCGCGCCCGATTAAATGCGTCATTGAAGCTGGTTAGAGGCTCTTGGCGAGTCTGGATTAGGGGGTGTCAGGATAGCGAACTATCACCGTTGGCGGACTCTGGACTATGAAGATACAAGATTGAATACTTCGTCCCGTGTCGGATGGGACTTTCCTTGGCGTGGAAGGCAAGCTTGGTGATCTGGATATGTAGATCTCCTACTGTTGTAACCGACTACGTAAACCCTAACCCTATCCGATGTCTATATATAAACCGGAGGGTTTTAGTCCATAGGGCGAACAACAATCATACCATAGGCTAGCTTCTAGGGTTTAGCACATGCGATCTGATGGTAGATCCACTCTTGTACTACCCATATCATCAATATTAATCAAGCAGGAGTAGGTTTTACCTCCATCGAGAGGGCCCGAACTTGGTAAAAACATCGTGTCCCTTGTCTCCTGTACCATCCGCCTAGGCATACGATTCAGGGACCCCCTACCCGAGATCCGCCGGTTTGACACCGACCTCCCCATCCAGCGAGGATGGTGGGCTCTTGTCTGCATCGACATACCAGGAGCTCAGCAGGCCGCCTCTCAAGCGCTTACGGCCCTCACGCTTGCAGGCGCTGCGAAGGTCCACCCACAGCTACGTTCGCCCGCCCTACGGCGTGCCCGAAACCGCCACCGCCACGCCCGCACCTCATGGGAAGCATCACAGGCTCAAGGCGCGAGGCGTTCGCTGATCTGGCGGAGATGGAGATGGTCGCGAGAGCCACGGCGCCTCCGGGCCTCCGAGGCTCTGGGCACGGGGCTCGTGAATCGGCTTCCACTGCCTGCGTCCGCTACTTCAGCATCCCTTCATCTTCAACGTTATCGGTGACATCCTTCAAGTTTCATTTCCATTTGGGCGCCCCGAGCTGCATCATTCCCGGAGCGTGGGTCCGTCCACAGTAGCATGTATCCCTTTACTTCATGTTCCTAGCTTACTTTGTTGGGCGCCCTCGGCTGCATCATCCCCAAAGTCGCTCGGGCCAGACCAGCGGCGTCTTCCTTCTGCACCTATCTAAATGAACTTGCTCGCCGTGATTAGCGTGCTTGACCTGAGTTACTGCTCAAGCGCGCCAGCCAGTGGAGCTGCTCCCCAGCGGCGCGGCCTTGCGCATGGGTCCGTCCACCCGCGTCGACAAACCTGAATGGCGAGCTCGGCGCGGCAGCCGCGCTGCGCCACCTCGTCGGGCCTTGATTGCCTCGTCATCTCTCAAAGCAACCAGCGGTGACCGTCGCTTGTCATAGCGGACTCTTGTTCTTTTGTGGTGAGCCTGCGGGATCCCTTCAAGGACAGCGCCCAGCGAGGCCCTCACAGGCGTCATCTTCACTCGTCCGCGAACGCTTGCACATTAAAGGAGGGTACACGAGCATCGCGACTCACGGGCTCTCACGGCTCTCCGGCCCTCACCCTCTGGCCTTGTCCACGGCATCGTGACACAGCATACCAATGACAGTGAGACCCGCTTGTTGGCGTTCTAGGAATGGGAGTACAGACTTGCCTACTGCTGCGGCGTGGCTCAAGGGTGGCCAACCACGGCCCATCTTCATCAACACAAGCTCAAGACCCTCGCGAGGCCAAGCCTTGAGGGCAGGACGATGGGGAGCTTCCTCGAGAACACGCAACCTCATCGAGTGGCTCGCGAGGCCGGAGAGATCAAGGCGGGGCACCTCACGAGGTGCCCATGGCATAAGCCATGGCGACCTAGAGGCGCCGGGCGGGCACCAGCCCGGCGCGGTGTCCTACTTTCCTCTTTAGTTGCAAAGGGAGCAAGCGCATGCGAGAGCATCAAGCAAAGGCATCCGTTTGATTGCAACAAGACCAAGACCGTCACAATGGCGGGAAGGAAGTCATCATGGAGCCCAAGCAGGCGTCCTGTGAGCCTTTGTGAGGCGAGGACCAACTTTAGTCGGGATAAGTGTACTATATGTTCCCCTTCAAAATGGCCAATTGTTGGCGCCCTTCCGCTCAATATTTGGGAGGAGGCCCAGGGCCTTAACCTATAAATAGGACTAGCCACTCACAGGGTAGAGGCATCTAGAAATCTTGGAGATCGCATAGAGAGAGAGAGAGAGAGCTGAGACTCCCACTAGCAGTTCATCGCCAAATAGCCAAGAACAGACCCTCAGCGAGGCTGTTCTTCCTTGTGTCCATCATCAGCCTAGAGGCAATCCACCACACCACAAACTAGAGTAGGGTATTACACCACAATGGTGGCCCGAACTAGTATAAACCACTGTGTCTCTTGTGTTGTTCCTTTCATAGTTTAGATCCTAGCAAGGCGGCGAGGTGCGAGTAGGTAGAGGCGAGATCTCTGCGTGCACCCGGTGTTGAACCTAGAGTGCGGAACCCGAAATCCGACATTTGGCGCTCGGTAGGGTGCGCGGGGCTTTCCCTTCCACCGACCGCTCTCCGCCCGACACGCGACTTCGCCTTGCGATGAGCAGCGCACCGCCCTCGGTCGCGGCGCTTCTTGCGGGGCGAGGGCTCGAGCCTTAGCTGACCTTGCGGCAGTGCGGTGGCGGGCAAGTTCAAGCGGAGATGCCGCTGGCGCTACTGCAGCAACTGCGATCCGCTGGCCTTCCTGGCGGCGTCGCGAGAGCCATCCTCGAAGCGGGGAGGCGATAGCGAGGTCATGGCTGGCGGCTGCCCATGGCTCTCACGATGCCCAGCGCCGTGGCTTCTCCACCTACCGGCGGCCAGTGGCCTCTTGAGAAGAAATGTGCAACCTCTTCCTTGCCCGACATCTTTGTGGCGCCCCGATCATCGCAGCTCTCTGGGCGGCTCGCGGCGCCACCTTGAACCGCCCAGCGTCAAGCCATTAGTCCTCGGTCGGCGCTATCTCCACAGCGACACAGGGGCTCCCAGTCGGTGGCGCCCAAGGCGATCGGCCTTCAGCTCGGAGGACCACCTCCAACTCAACTTGCTCAGTGCGCTCCCAATGCTGTGCACCCCACCATCTGCCAATGGCCGTCACCAGGACTCTCATCGGCGGCGGCGCGGGCCTCAGCGTGCTGTCGGTGAATCCTTCAGCCTCCTCCACATACCGCCGGGCCAGCTTCAGCCAGCCCGGCCTTTCTTGGCGTCGGGGCGGTCGTCCAGCTCCACAGGGCAGATCCGTCTCCCGGTAACCTTGGCACCTCGACAACTTCCGCCTGAGCTAATCGACTTCGACGCCGCCCGGCCTCCCATACAGCGCCATCCTCGGCTACCCAACACTGGCCGATTCATGGCGCGACTCACCATCGTACAACCTCATGAAGATGCAGGAACAGCGGCGTCCTCACCGTGTCCGGAGACACGGGGATGCGTTACAAGTGCTCAGCTTCGCCTTCAAGATGGCGGCGTCGGCGCAGCCTGCTGCCGACTCGAGCGCAGCCAGGCCCAAAGGGGCTCGCCGACCAAGAAAAGCGGTTGTTCACCCAAGACACAGGAGAAACCTTTCATGAGCCTCAACACGGTGAACTGCGGCTCAACCCAGAGAAGTGTGTGTTTGGGGTCCCCTCGGAAAGCTCTTGGGCTTCCTCGTGTCCCACCGAGGCATCGAAGCTAACCCGAGAAAAGGTCAAAGCGATTCGAGGACATGAGCCCGCCAAAGACCCTCAAGAAATGAGAAGCTCAGGGGCGTGGACAGCACTAGGGCGCTTCATCTCCAAGTTGGGGGCGGCGCTGCCTTTCTTCGGTGATGAAGAAAAGGGACCCTTTGAATGGGTGAAGAGGCCGACAAGTCGTTCCAAGATCTCAAGAGGTACCTAACCAGCCCTCCGGTAATGGTGGCCCCGTGCCCTCAGGAACCCCTGGTGCTCTACCTTGCAGCCACTCCCTACTCCGCCAGCGCAGCCCTGGTGGCGGTTAGGGAGGAGCGTCGGACCAAAGCCACGGCAGTTGCCCGGGTCGAGGCGAAGCAGGATCAAGGAAGACCCACAGAGACCACTACCACAACCAAGAAGGATCAGCCGCCGCGAAGAGCGCTTTTCGGGGCGGGAGGCCCCTCCCTGGCGACAACCGCTGGAGGCTCCACTATCTCAGGAGGCGCCGCGGTCTCCGGAGGGCGCCATTGACACCAGCACTCTCAGCCTCGTTGAGCACCCCATGTGCCGTCGTCAAGCCAGTGTTGCGAGGCGAGAGCCTGGTACCCCATGCCTCGAAACTCCTCCTCGCTATATTGGTGGCCTCGCGCAAGCTGCGGCATTATTTTCGAGGCCACCCCATCAAGGTTGTCTCAGCGTACCCCTTGGAAAGGGTGCTCGAGAGCCCTAACTCAAATTTGGAAGAGTCGCTGAGTGGAACATTGAAGCGCAAGCGTTTCAGCTCGAATTCAGCACAACGAGTCATCAAGGGGCCGCCTTGGCGAATTTCATGGCAGAATGGGCCGGGCGTGGGCCTCAAGGCTGATGAGGATCGATCCCTCTCCCTAGGAAGCAAAGCGCCAGACGGTTGGGTCATGTACTTGACAGGCGTTCTCGAGCCTGGCCAGCCTGAGGCTGGTGCGGTGCTTATATCTCCTACTCAAGACAAGCTCTACTCGCCGTGCACTCTGTTTCCGGCCACGGAGAAAAGGTCTCCAACAACATAGCAGTATGAAGGCCTAATAGCAGGCACGAGGCGCAGCTGCCCTAGGAGTGAAGCGCCTTACCATCAAGGGTGATTCACAAGTCCTCGTCATCTTCTCCAACAAGGTATCTGAGCAGGGGCGAGCACATGGAAGCCTACCTCGCGGAGGTCCATGGGGGATGGAGAAGCAGTTCAGGGGCAGTGGTTGCAGCATGTGCCCGTGGCACCAATCAAGAGGCAGCGACGCCGCCAAGCGAGCATCAGGCGGCTACCTCGGGGCTGGCGTCTTGAGGAAGCGGCTCTTCAAGCCCTCGGCCATGCCATCACTGTCAGCGGTGCAGCCAAGGGAGGCTCCCCGGCCACCAGCCTCGGGGCCCCGGTCACGTGGCCCGGCCTCGAGGCGCGCACTCTTGTGTGGAGCATCGGGAGGGTCTTGGATCCCGAGCTCGGAGCTACTTGGCGCAGGGATCTTGCGGAGAAGGAGGAGGAAGCGGAGGCGTGTGGCGCGGCAAGCCACTGACATCTTGCATCGAGGATGGAGAGCTCTACAGAGGCGACCAAATGATGTGTCCCTATCTTTGCATCTCTAGGGAGCAAGGAAGGAACTGGCGGCAGATATACGGTGGGGCTATGGGCATCATTCATCATCGCGGACCCTCGTTGGCAAGGCATTCCAGCGGGTTTTATTATTACTGCGCTCGGTGGCGCCGTCGGCGGGGTGAAGGCTTGCGAGGCCTGCCAATTCCATGCCAAGCAGATCCATCGGCCCGGCGGAGGTCTACAAACTATACCCCTCTCGTGGCCGTTCGCGGTGCAGGGGCTGGATATCCTGGGCCTGTTTCCTCGGGCGCCGAGGCTATCGCTATCTCGTTGCCGTGGACAAGTTCACCAAGTGGGCTGAAGTGGAAGCCGTCCGCACCATCCCGGGGAGTTCTGCGGTCAAGTTCATCAAGGGCATCGTTGAGGCTGTTACCGGGTGCCGAACGCATCATCACCGACAGCGGTTCGCAATTCACGGTAACCTCTTCAAAACATATTGCGCTAACCTTGGGCGCGAATATACTACGCCTCGTAGCACACCAGCGAACAGCAGTCGAGCCGAGCAGGCCAATGCGAGAAGGTCTGAGGGGCCTCAAAACCAGGACATTCAAGAAGAAGTTGGAGCTGCGGCGGAAGGTGATACGATGAGCTTCGGTCCGTGTTGTGGTCCATCCGCTGGCCGCGACCAAACCCGGTGGCGAGACCCGTTCTTCTGGACTATGGAGCTGAAGCAGTCCTCCCTCATGAGGTCGGGCGTCGTTCCTTACGGGTCCTAGCGTTCGACGAAGCGCGATGGGGCGCCATGCGAGGGCGAACCTTCTTGTTGGGGAGGGCGTCGTCGGGGAAGCCGTGCTCTGGCGGCAAGATACCAACGAAGCATCTTGGCGAATACCCTTGCCGCAACATCCGCCCAGGACTCTCGGTGGGGACCTCGTGCTCGGCGGGTTCTCTCCGAGGAAGGGCTGCATAAGCTATCTCCCATGTGGGAGGGCCCGTTCAAGGTTGTTCATGTTTCGAGGCCCGGCTCCATGCGCTTGGAGACTCGGGAGGGGTGCCCATCCGAGCAGCGTGGATCATCCGGCACCTCCGGAGGTTTTACCCTAAAAGGCCCGAGCACGTGAAGAAGGTGAAGCCTCTGAAGCTGTTACCTTTTGGAAAAGGCGAGGCACAGTGAAGAAAGCGAGCGCTGTGAAGGCTGTCGCGTTTTGGAAAAGGCCGGTGCATGTGAAGAAGACAAGCGCTTTGTGAAGTTTATCTTTACGAGAAGGCCGGAGCTGTGAAGAAGGCCAATGCCTATGAAGCTCCCGCGTGACACTCTCACGTAATAATGAGTTGGGGCTGTACGCCCGAAGTCTCGAGGCGCCAGACCTCGGGCCACAGGGCTCCCTCCCATGCTTGATGGCAGCACTTAGCTCCAGCTTTGGTGAGAAGGCGTCGAAGACTAGATTAGGTGCGGACGCGGCTTTTCTCATTGCTTTCTGCAGTTGGCTTGTTCATCCCCATTCGAGGTTTTATGGAAGTTGTTGCCGTCTTTGGCTTGTGACTCTTTGCCTTTTCGCTCTCTGCCTCGATTTCTCTCGCGAGTCTCGCGAGAACAACGAGCACCCTCGCAGTGTTTTCTGCCCTTATCGTTTGAGGCTTCCCTACACGGGTCCACTCAGGAGCACCCTCCGATCCGTGCCCCACAGGCACCTTGGCTTCTGAACACAGGACACAGGCGGTCGCCTCCACAGTGAGGCAGGAGCTACCTCTCGAGACAAACCCTCGCCCAGGACATAGGCGTTCGATGAGGCCTCGGCCTCGGGAAGCAAAGGCCACGACAGGCCCCGAGCTAAGTAATTTCTCTGGCTAGGCGTGTGGCACAAAAGCACAATACGAAATAAGCGGAAACAATACGATAATTAACAACAATAGTCCAAGCACGCCCATGCAGGCCCTACCTCTCTCTCTTTGCGCGGGAAAGGAAGAAAGAACAAAACCGTGCGACTACTTGACACCGACTTCATGAGGAGACTCGAGCGCCTTGAACTCGGCGGACTCCATCTCGCTTCACCGAAGCGCTGACGGCGGGCAGACCCGCTACCTCCCTCCAGGCGGGCACGGCGGCGCGGAGGCTGATCGTGGCCACCGCTGGAGGAGCCGCTGCCCGAAGAAGAGCCGTCGAAGCTCGATGAACCCCAAGCGCCCGCCGACCCGCGCGGCTGTCGTCTTCATCATTCTTTGGGGCTGGACCCGCAGTCGCGATCGTCGTTCTCAGGGCAGCACCTAGCGCGGCGACCATCTTCCCGAACACCCTCACGTGAGGGTGGCATCACCGTCGAACTTGAAGTGCGGGGTGCACGCGGCTCGAGACCAGCGAAGCGTTGCCGGTCGTGGTCGGGCCAGCTCCCAGCTGCAGATACCTCTAGCGAAGCCCAGGAGGCCCGGCTGCAGCAACCATCCTCCTGAAGCCAGAGGCCGCCCGGGGCACCGGCCGGAAGCTCACCTAGGAGGAAGCGAGGAAGTTGGAGCCGGGTGCTGGTCGGCTCCGCCGACCACACAACAAACTCCGACAGCACCTCTTCCGAGTGGAAGCGCGGCCTAGGGGGTCGCGTGGCTGTGGCGCCCCAGCGACTGTCGCCCGTCACCGTGGGGATCACCTCCTGCCGCGAGAGCCACCATGGGAGCCACAAGGTGTTTGCGAGGGCGGCCTCGGACCGCGCTTAGGCGGGGAGAAGTCGAGGCTCCACTGGCGGGCTTTTCCTTTCTCAGCGGCCGAGAACCTCTTTGGCGGACCATGAAGAAGGAGAATCAGAGGATGGACCAGAAGGGAAGGCGTCGTCCCGTGCCTAGCCAGAGGAGGCCAACCGCCCGGCCTCCACGATCCGGGTAATCATGACCCGCTTTGCATGCGAGGACTTGTCAATTCGATGCGATTGCCGGCGTCGTGGGGGCGAAGCCGCCCATGTCAATCATACGCCATCACGGCACCCAAGGCCCTGAGGCAGTTAGGGCCAGCGCCGCCTTGCCCCTTCGCTTCTTTGCTCAGCCAAGTCCAGGCGCGCCTTGGGCGGGGCTACTATCGGCGTTACGGGAATGGGGTACCCGGACTTGCTGCCGGCCTTCGGCGTGGCTCAAGGGTTGCCCGGCATGGCCATCTTCATCAACACGAGCTCAAGACCCTCGCGAGGCCAAGCCTCATGAGGCGGATGACGAGGAGCTTCCTCGACGCAGCCTCGTCGGTGCTGCTCACGAGGCCCGGAGAGATCAAGGCGGGACACCTCACGAGGTGCCCATGGCGCAAGCCATGGCGACCAAGAGGCGCCCGGCGGGCGCCAGCCAGCAGTGTCCTCCTTTCCTCTTTGGTGCAAAGGGAGCAAGTGCGGCGAGCATCAAGCAAAGGCATCCGTTTGGTGCAACAAGACCAAGACCATCATAGCGGCAGGAAGGAAGTCATCATGGAGCCCAAGCCGGCGTCACCACGAGCCTTTGGCAGCGAGGACCAACTTTAGTCGGGATAAGTGTACTAGATGTTCCCCTTCAAAATGGCAAATTGTTGGCGCCCTTCCTGCTCAATATTTGGGAGGAGGCCCAGGGCCTTAACCTATAAATAGGACTAGCCACCCACAGGGTAGAGGCATCTAGAAATCTTGGAGATCGCATAGAGAGAGAGAGAGAGAGAGAGAGAGAAGCGGCTGAACTCCCACTAGCAGTTCATCGCACCAGCCAAGAACAGACCCTCGCGAGGCTGTTCTTCCTTGTATTGTCCATCATCAGGCCCAGAGGCAATCCACCACACCACAAACTAGATTAGGGTATTACACCACAATGGTGGCCCGAACTAGTATAAACCCTGTGTCTCTTGTGTTGTTCCTTTCATAGTTTAGATCCTAGCGGTGGCGAGGTGCGAGTAGGTAGAGGCGAGATCTCCGCGCACCCGGTGTTCGAACCTAGATGGTCTGCCAAAACCCGAAATCCGACACGCTCGAGGCGGGACCGAGGGCGTGGAAACAGAAAAGGGAGCAAAAGGCGAGAGGGAAGAGGCAGGAGGACCTGCCAGCAACCCCACACTGCCGATCTGTGGATCTAGCGTCGCACCAGAGGCGGTTCTGACCCCGAGATAAGTCACCCTCTAGAAACACCGGCTATCAGCACCGACCTCGCACCTAATGCAATCTGTGTTATAGCGTCGTGCTCCTTTCTCACGACGATGGCTGCTTGAGTGCTAAAGGGACCTCCGAGCATCGCGACTCGGGGGCTCTTCTGGACCGGGCCGCTCACCTCCTAGCCTTGACCACGGCATCGCTACAGCATACCGGCGGCTGAAGCCTGCCTTGGGACCGGGACACTGTCGTGTGAGCACCAAGCCCTCGTGAGGTTGAAAGGAAGAACTAAGCTAAGGCCGGAATGAGCATCTCGCACATATTAACAAGCGAGCCATATACCTTACAAGCCCCACCGGGCGCGCACCGATTCCTCGCGAGAGCGAGAGGCAGATCCTAAAAACGCTAACTACGGCGCCTCCATGCAAAGCGCCATCATCAACGATGGGGCGTCGGGCACGGCGTAACCTCATCGGATCGGTGGCGGCGGCTTTGGCGAGCCCTCCTGCTCGAGGCGGGCGCGAGCACGAGGGCTCGTGGCTGTCGTCGCTCGTCTCGGGAGTCGCGAAGAGCTCAGCGGAGTCGCTGGACCCCCCGCCGCCTCCGCCGCCTGAGGAGCTGCTGAGGGAGTGATCGGCTTGCCTGGTCCTCGCCGCGGCAGGGCCCCGACCACCTCTCTCAGGGCAGCACTCCAGCCGGCGTCATTCCGCGTCGAAGACCTTGAAGAGCATCATGGAAGCGCCGTCGTACTCTAGGTGGATCGCGAGGGCGCCCCTCATCCTGCAGACTCGGGCGATCTCGCCCCAACCTCGAGTCATGAAGACCTTGCCCGGAGCAACGACCGTGACCTTCGCCCGATGCGCAAGGGTGTTGCAGCCGGCGTCTGCAACTAGAGCTCAAATATCCCCTGCGGCATCACGAAGCGAAGGAGGGAGGAAAGGCGGATCAAGACTAAGGAGGCATGGCGGCGTGGAGCACAAACTCTCGGGAGGAGCCCTCGGCATGGACTCCAGGAGGGACAACGCGCACAGCCGTGACCCGCCGACACCGACGGCGTCGTCGTCCATGGCGCTCGGCATCAACTCCTCCATGGCCCTCAAAGCAGGCGTACAAGGGCAGTGGGAACCCTGGCGGCGGCCGCTCGCATCAAGGCCTCGACACCTCCTGCCGGGCACCCTCATCTCGACGGCATAGGGCTAGCCGTTTCTTCGGCGGAAGCGGGTCGGGACCCTCTCGGGGAGCCTTTCCCTTCTCTTCCACGGAGAACCGGCGAATCGGAGCCATTGCCGCGAAGTGGAGCAAGGACGGAGAAGAAGGAGAAGCAAGAAGAGATGGACTGGAAGGGTATGCGCCGTTCCGTACTTATAGCCGGGGAAGGCCAACCAGCGACCTCCACGATCACAGGTAATCATGACCCGCTTTGCATGCAGGGACTTGTCAATTCGTGCAGTTGCCGAGGCGTCGTGGGGAAGCAGGGGCGCCCACGTCCAATCAACCGCCACGTGGCGCCCAAGGCTGCAGGCTGTTAGGGCTCGCGGCGCTTCCCACTTGCCCCTTCTCTTCTCTGCTCATCCAAGTCTAGGCGCACCTTGGGCCCGGGGGCTCTGTCGGCGTGCAGGGCAGGGGTACCCGGACTTGCTGCCTGCGGCTTGGCGTGACTCAAGGGTGGCCCGGCCGGCCCATCTTCATCGGCCTAAGCTCGGGGCCCTCACGAGGGCCAATCCTCATGGCGAGACGACGGAAACTTCCTCGAGCCTGCGGCCTCGTTAGGCTGGCTTCATGAGGCGGAGAGAGATCAAGCGGGGTACCTCACGAGGTGCCCATGGCGCAAGCCATGGCGACCAAGGGCGCCAGGCGGGTGCCAGCCCGTGCAGTGTCCTCATTTCCTATTTGGTGCAAAGGGGGCAAGAGCAGGCGAGAGCATCAAGCAAAGGCACCCGTTTCGGTGCAACAAGACCAAGACCGTCGCAACGGCAGGAAGGAAGTCATTGTGGAGCCCAAGCCGGCGTCACCACCAGAGCCTTTGATAGGCGAGGACCAACTTTAGTCAGGATAAGTGTACGAGATATTCCCCTTCAAAATGGCCAATTGTTGGCGTCCTTCCCGCTCTGGGAAGAGGCCCAGGGCCTTTGCCTATAAATAGGACTAGCCACCCACAGGATCCAGGATCCGGAATCGAGAGATCAATCATAGAGAGAGAGAGGGGCGGCCTGAACTCCCCTAGCAATTCATCGCTTTTGACCAAGAACAGACCCTCACGAGGCTGTTCTTCCTTGTATATTCATCATCAGCCCAGAGGCAATCCACCACACCACACCTTTGGGTAGGGTGTTACACCACAATGGTGGCCCGAACCAGTATAAACCTTGTGTCTCTTGTGTCGTTCCTTCGATAGTTTAGATCCTAGCGAGGCGATGAGGTGCTGGTAGGTAGGGGTGAGATCTTGGCGTGCACCCCAGAGTTCGAACCTAGAGGGTCTGTCGGAACCCGAAATCCGACAGACCTGATCATGGAGGTTTTAGTCAACACTCCCGACTGGACAGTGCCATATATTGCGTATATCCTTAGGAAGGAACTCCCAGAGGAAGAAGAGGAGGCTCGACAGATCGTCCGTCGGTCCAAAGCCTTTCTTTGTGATAAGAGGACAGCTGTTCGGAGAAAGTGTATTGAGTCGACAAAGAAATGCATAAGCGCCAGAAGAAGGTCGAGTGATCCTCCCGATATCCACTCGGGGACCTGTGGCCACCATGCGTCCTCTCGGACCATTGTGGCCAAAGCATACCGAGCTGGATTCTATTAGCCACGAGCAAATGAAATGGCGAAAGATATAGTCGACAAATGTGAAGGCTGCGGTTTTACTCAATATGTCCCACAAGCTGCGTCAATACGAAGACCATTCCACTTATGCGGCCCTTTCTTTGTTTGGGGATTGGATATGGTTGGACCGCGAGGACTGGTAGGGCGGCTTCACTCATGTGCTTGAGCGATCGACAAGTTTACCAAATGGATTGAAGCCAAGCCTATCAAGAATCTTGAAGCCGATCTTGTCGTTAGCTTCATCGGAGAGTTGACATTCAGATATGGGGTTCGCATAGCATCATCGCGACAACGAATTGAACTTGATTCGATGAGTTCGAGCCTTCTGCGCTTCCCAAGGCACACGAGTCGACTATGCTTGATCACCCACCCCGGTCGAATGGACAAGCAGAAAGAGCAAATGGCTTGATTCTCAAAGGACTGAAACCCCGACTAATGCGTGATCTCAAGCACGCAGCAGGCGCCTGGGTCGATGAACTTCCATCAGTTCTTTGGGGATTGAGGACAAATCCCAATCGGTCGACTGGCCGAACTCCATTCTTCTTGGTCTATGGAGCTGAAGCTGTTCTACCGAGTGACTTGCTTCACAATGCACCCCGAGTCGAGCTCTTCTCTGAAGATGAAGCAGAACAGGCCCGACAGGATGCAACCGATATCCTAGAGGAGGAAAGAGAGATGGCCTTAATCCGGTCGACCATTTATCAGCAAGACTTGCGTTGATTCCACGCCAGAAACGTGAGGGGCCGAGCCTTTCAAGAGGGAGACTTGGTTCTTCAAGTGGATCAGCAGAAACCACACAAGCTTCGCCCCTTGCAGGAAGGTCCTTCATTGTCACGAGTTCTCCATAATGGAGCATACCATCTTTACAATGTCGAGCATCAGAAAGACGAGCCACGGGCTTGGAATGCGGAGCTGCTCCGCCCCTTTTATAATTAAGTACTCATTCAGATGAGATGTAATAAGAAATACCTTTATAGTTTGTTTATCAAAGACAAGAGCTTTACAGTCTTCTTAAATGATTGTTGTTGCTTTTGTTTGCGTCTGAAATCCCCCAGTGGGTGAATTTGCCACGAATCTGTTTCGCCTAAGTTTGAAAAATCCTACCGAGTGGTGAGCAACCCTCTCACTCGGGGTCTTAGCCGCGAATCCGTTTCGCCTAAGTTTGAAAAATCCTACCGAGTGATGAGCAAGCCTCTCACTCGGGGCTTAGCTTCTGATCCATGCTAGCCTAAGTTTGAAAAATCCTACCGAGTGATGAGCAAGCCTCTCACTCGGGGGCTTAGCTGCAGTCCAGTACTCGCCTAAGTTTGAAAAATCCTACCGAATGGTGAGCAACCCTCCCACTCGGGGGCTTAGCTGCAGTCCAGTACTCACCTAAGTTTGAAAAATCCTACCGAGTGGTGAGCAGCCCTCTCATTCGGGGGCTCAGCTGCAGTCCAGTACTCACCTAAGTTTGAAAAGTCCTACCGAGTGGTGAGCAACCCTCTCACTCAGGGGCTTAGTTGCAGTCCAGTACTCGCCTAAGTTGGAGAAATCCTACCGAGTGATGAGCAAGCCTCTCATCGGGGGCTTAGCTGCAGTCCAGTACTCGCCTAAGTTTGTAAAATCCTATCGAGTGGTGAGCAACCCTCTCACTCGGGGGCTTAGGTGCAGTCCAGTACTCGCCTAAGTTCGAGAAAGCCTACCGTGTGATGAGCAAGCCTCTCACTCGGGGGCTTAGCTGCAGTCCAGTACTCGCCTAAGTTTGAAAACTCCTACCGAGTGATGAGCAAGCCTCTCACTTGGGGGCTTAGCTGCAGTCTAGTACTCGCCTATGTTTGAAAAATCCTACCGAGTGGTGAGCAACCCTCTCACTCGGGGCTTAGCTGCAGTCCAATGCTACGCCTAAGTTTGGGAAATCCCACCAGTGATGAGCAAGCCTCTCACTCGGGGCTTAGCTGCAGTCCAAGACTACGCCTAAGTTTGAAAAATCCTGCAGTGGTGAGCAACCCTCTCACTCGAGGGGGCTTAGCTGCAGTCAGTACTACGCCTAAGTTCAAGAAATCCTACCGGTGATGAGCAAGCCTCTCACTCGGGGCTTAGCTGCAGTCCGATACTACGCCTAAGTTTGAAAAATCCTCTTGAGTGATGAGCAAGCCTCTCACTCGGGGCTTAGCTGCAATCCATTACTCGCCTAACTTTGAAAAATCCTAGCAGTGGTGAGCAACCCTCCCACTCGGGGGCTTAGCTGTAGTCCGTGCTACTACTAAGTTTGAAAAATCCTCTTGAGTGATGAGCAAGCCTCTCACTCGGGGCTTAGCTGCAGTCCAAGCTCGCCTAAGTTTGAAAAATCCTATCGATTGGTGAGCAACCCTCCCACTCGGGGCTTAGCTGCAGTCCAAGACTACGCCTAAGTTTGAAAAATCCTACCGAGTGGTGAGCAACCCTCCCACTCGGGGCTGAGCTGCAGATCCGATTACTACGCCTAAGTTTGAAAAATCCTACCAAGTGGTGAGCAACCCTCCCACTCGGGGGCTTAGCTGCAGTCCAATACTTGCCTAAGTTTGAAAATGTAACGCCCCGGACACACCCGCCGGTGGTCGTTACTCCTGGCGGGATCTAGACTGGCCCCACAGATCAATACTAGTCTTTTCTGCGCACTTTGTCCTCACTCGTGCGCACCAGGGAGCAACTTCGATCGGTCACCCATCCGACACTACTCCAAGCTGAGCACGCTTAACTTTGGAGTTCTGTCGAATGGGCTCCGGAAAAGAAGAATTCCTTATTGATATGAGTAGTCTATCATCCCTAATAAGCGAGGCTATCACATACACCCCCACTCGGAGGAACCGCGTCCTCGTCAGACACGAAACGTTCCTCTTGGCACAAGCGTCGTGCTTCGAGTCCGTACATGTGCCATGTCGGGTGCCACGACGGGTCACAAGCGTCATGAACAACATGACCACGCACCTGTCCGCAATCATCAGTGTAACCGCGGTCGGCTCTAATACCAACTTATAGCGCCCAGACACACCGCGGTGGTCGTTACTCTGGCGGGATCTAGGCTGGCCCCACAGATCAATACTAGTCTTTTCTCGCACTTTGTCCTCACTAAATGCGCACTGGAGCAACCTCGGTCGGTCACCCATCGACACTACTCCAAGATGAGCACGCTTAACTTTGGAGTTACGTCGAATGGGCTCCGGAAAAGAAGGAATTCCTTATTGATATGAGTAGTCTATCATCCCTAATAAGCCAGGCTATCACAGAAAAATCCTACCGAGTGATGAGCAACCCTCCCACTCGGGGGCTTAGCTGTAGTCCAGTACTCGCCTAAGTTCGAAACCCATCCCTATCCGCAAGGACGACGAGGTGCAGGTCGACTTCAACCTTCTACTTTGGGGCTGCTGTAACACCCCGAGAATCATGCTACAGTAATCCCCTTTTAATGATGCCTTGTCATCATTGTTACTGTTGCTAATCTCAGTTTCATTCTAATCCAACCCAGATCTCAAAGTCAAATTAAAGTCAAAATTCAAACTGCTCAAATATGAAAACTAAAATGTTCAAGGTGTGGAAAATAATCCCGTGAAAAATTTGTCATGTTGGAACCAACCTCTTTTGGATTTCGAAAGGGCCCCTGGAAATTATTTAGTGCTCCAGCAACATTTAAAATTGGCCTCTTAAATTTCTAAAAATATTTGGGCAAATACTTTCGGCCTTAAACTTTTTGTGACTCTTAGAAATAATGTGCTTGATTTATGTGACAAGTCTCATATCTAATAAAACTCATTTAGTTTTGCGGTTTAATAGAAAACAGTAGCTAAATAAAATAAAACAGAAAAGAAACAAAAAAGAAGGAAGAAAGGAGAGGCCCCCCACTGGGCCTCGGCCCAGCTGGCCTCTGGGCTAGCCAGGCTGGCCCACCCCAGCCTACTAACCCACCCCCTCCCGAAACCCTAGCGGAGCCACCCCACCCCGCGCGACTCCCTCGTTCCCCCGATCTGGATCGGGGAAACGCGCCAACCCCGCCTCCTCCATTCGCACCGTCGCCGTCTGGCCTCGCCCCCCCCCCTTGGCGCCGCCCGTCCCCTTGGCGCCTCCTCGCCCCAAATGCCTCGTCGCCGCGACGCCTCGGGAGCCGCCTCCTGTTTTGTCTCCGCCGCTCTTCCTCATTCCCCCCCCCCACGGAAGCCGTCGGCGCTTCGCGGAGCCACTCACCGTCTTCGCCGGATCGGCCACCGCCCCGTCGCCCTCTCGCATCGCCGCCTCCTCCTTCGAGCTGCACCGCCGCCGGTCCCGCCCGCAGCTCGACACTGCCGTCTGCGAACCCGCCGAGGTCGGACGCCCCTGCCCGACCGCTTCATCGCGGCGCCCGCGCCTCGTCGGCCACCTCTCCGACCAGCCGCGACCCCCCGAGCTCGCGGACCTCCGCTACCTCGCTGTGAGGCCCCCCCTCCTCCGTTCCCCCCTCTATTTTCCTCCCGTCGCCGTAGGTTGCCCCGCCGTCTCGTCCAGAGCTCCCGAGGGGCTCGTGGTCGCCGATGCCCTCGCTTGCGTCGCCCGTCGCCAGCGCTTGCTCTTTGCCCGGCCCGCGCGTGGCGTCCCGGCCACCAGCTCCGCCTACCCGACTCTGCCTCCGCTCCCCCATCGCCCGCTGCCTCCCCCGATTCGGCCGCGCTCTCCTCCTCCCCGGCCTGCTGAGGGCCAACGAGGTTCGCCCCCTCCAGGCGCCTGTCGCTCCCATTGAGCGCCACCTTGCTCGCCCGATCCGCTGAGCTCCGATGGGCCTATGGCGTTGAGGCCCCACGCCCAAAACAAAAAAGGATTTTAAAATAAAATAATAAAATTAATTAATTAATTAATTAATTAATCATGTTTAGTTAACTTAATTATTACTGTTAATTAACCTGCTAATTACCTAATGAGTCCATTAGTCAGCACTAACAGAAACTGACATGTGGGTCCCCTTCCTAGTTGACCATCAAGCTGGTCAGCGATTGACCTGGTCAGCGGGTCCCTTGTCGACCTCTGGTAACCTGCTGTGTGCACTCTTTGGGTGCACATAGCAATTTCACCTTTTAATTCGAATTAATAATAATTTCAGAATATTGTTTAAACTTTAATAAATCATATCTTTTAATCCGTAACTCGGATGAAAATATTTTCAACATGAAAGTTGCTCGAGCGTCGAGGCGAATCCGGATCATAATCCGTTCGTCCGCCAAACACCTAACCTATCGAACCTGCAAACTTTCCTCTCGGTTCAAGCTATCGACAGACGTCCGGGCACCGGAAAACTTTCCGGATGTTTCCCCCTTCGCCATGTCGCCTAGCGCTGCGTTAGAACACGTCTAGCTCATGCATTTGTCTGTTATGCACTTGCTCGCTATGTATTAACTGTTTCTTCCCCTCTTCTCTCCGGTAGACCCCGAGACCGATCTCGATGTCCCTCGTGATCGACTACTTCACCGACGACCCTCTCTCTTGCGAGCAACCAGGCAAGCCCCCCCCCTTGATCACGAGATATCGCCTACTCTTATCTACACCGCTTGCATTAGAGTAGCATAGCATATTCTTGTTTTCGGATACTCCTATCTTCTGCATAGCTTTGTCCTTATTACTTCTGCTTTGTTACCTTACGCAATCCTATATGCTTAGTATAGGATGCTAGTACTATCATCTGTGGCCCTACATCCTGCTTAAAATCGCCGTGCTATACTATCGGGCCGTGATCACTTGGGAGGTGATCACGGGTATACTATATACTTTACACTATTACATTACGGTGGTACTGTTCGAGATGGGGCTGAAAGGACGGGTGGCACCATCCCGTAGAGGTGGGCTGGGTTCCCGACAGCCCCATCGTTACTTGGTGGCGGAGCGGCAGGGCATGTTGAGACCGCCTAGGAGAGAGGTGGGCTGGCCTGTTCAGGCGTTCAGCGGTTACTTAACTGCTTAACGAGGTCTTGGTATTTGATCTGAGTTGGCTCTGAGCTTATACGCACTAACCATCTACGCAGGAGTAGTTATGGGTATCCCGGCGTCGTGGTATCGGCGAAGCACTTCAGACGTCGTGACGAGGCGGCGCGCGGATTGGACTGGAGCACTGTTAGGCTAGATGCCTTCCGGCCGCCCTCATAGCGTCTTGGTGTGCTCGAGGCGATGGGCCCGACCCTGCGGCGCTTAGGTTTAGACCGGCGTCTTTGGCCTCTCTGTTGTGCCTAGGTGGGGCTGCGGCGTGTTGATCTTCAGCGGCGGGCATGACCGAGAAAGTGTGTCCGGCCAAATGGGATCAAGCGTCTTTGGGTAAGATGGTGCACCCTGCAGGAAGTTAATCTATTCGGATAGCCGTGATCTTGATGTGGGGCGACTTGGAGTTGTACCTTGAGCTTATGACAACTAGAACCGGATACTTGATAAAACACACCCTTCCAAGTGCCAGATACAACCGGTGGTCGCTCTCGCTCGGGGTTATGAGCAGGGGATTGCCGGGTAGGATTATTGCTATATGATGTTACTTGGAGGACTTCAGCTTGCCCTCTTCTACTGTTACAAGGCGGTGTCGGAGCGTAGTCTTCGTTAAGACTAGCTATCCCCTCTTATTACGGCATTCTGCATTCAGTCCAGATATGGCCCTTTACATATATCCATGCATATGTAGTGTAGCTCCTTGCTTGCAGTACTTTGGATGAGTACTCACGGTTGCCTTGTTCCCCTTTTCCCCTACCTCTACTCGATTGCTGCAACAGGGCGATGGAGCCAGGAGCAGAGGCCACCGTCGATGGCGACTACTACTGGGAGGTGCCTACTACTACGTGCAGCCCAGCGGCGACGACCTGGGAGTGACCTAGGAGGATCCCGAGCAGGGAGGCTGCTCCTCTTCGATCTGTATCTCGGTTTGTGCTAGCCTTCTTAAGGCAAAACTTGTTTAACTTATGTACGTACTCAGATATTGTTGCTTCCGCTGACTCGTCTATGATCGAGCACTTGTATTCGAGCCCTCGAGGCCCCTGGCTTGTATTATGATGCTTGTATGACTTATTTTATTTGTAGAGTTGTGTTGTGATATCTTCCCGTGAGTCCTTGATCTTGATCGTACACATTTGCGTGCATGATTAGTGTACGATTGAATCGGGGGCGTCACAGCTGCGTCACAAGTACAACGTACGCTCCATCCCTATCCGCAAGGACGACGAAGTGCAGGTCGACTGCAACCTTCTCCTTAGGGGCTGCGTCACAAGTGCAACGTGCGCTCCATCCCTATCCGCAAGGATGACGAGGTGCAGGTCGACTGAAACCTTCTCCTTCGGAGCTGCATCACAAGTACAACATACGCTCCACCCTTATCTGCAAGGACGACGAGGTGCAAGTCGACTGGAGTATCCACCTCAGAGTTGCATCTCAAGCACAAAGATTATTCCGTGTGGGGAACAAATTCCACTCAAAGGCAAATGCAAGCATATTCAGAGATAAATCAAGTTCAGATAAATCCTAAAGTTCAAGACAACAGATCAAAGTACTCGGGCATTCAGTCCGAAGGAGTTTAACGATTACAAAATCACTCGGCATTCCGAGGCAAATTTAAGGCAGGGCATAAAAGTTTGTTCACTCCGCAGGAGGAGGAATGGCAGGCTCGACGAATTCGTCCAGGTCGATCCCGTCAGCAATCCGAGTGGCGGCAGCAATGAAGGTCTCCATGAAGGACTGGAAGTCGTGCCTCTTGGTGTTAGCAACTTTAATCGCTGCCAGCTTCTCTTCTCGAGCTTCTCGACAGTGAACGCGAACCAGAGATAGAGCCACATCAGCGCCGCACCGGGCAGAAGACTTCTTCCATTCTTGAATTCGACTGGGAACTTCATTGAGCCGAGCCATCATAGACTCGAGGTCATTCTGAAGTGTTGCCATGGGCCAGAGAGCTGTGTCAATCCGCGACATCGTGACTTTCATTCGGGCGAGATAATCAACAACACCAGTGATGCGGGATTCCAGTTGGAGCACATTCATGGCAGCTTCATCCTTCACTGGAGAGTTGATGGGGTCCAAGCTTGGTTCAATTCGCCCGGTCTCTTCCTCGAAGTCCCGGCAAAACTCTGCATGCACAATTCAAGGGTGAGTCAATGATCATATGTCGAGTCGACAAGAACAAACCAGTCGGATCAAAGAAAACACCTTCAAGCAAGACGAACAACTTCTTAGCAAGGCTTCCCAGATAACTCTCCAGATCGTTCCTCCTGCGGGCAATACCTTCCATCTTCTTGTTCAGATGTTCCTTGTCATTCTTCAGGCGAGTCGCTTCCTTATTGGCTTCGTCAAGGGCAGTTTCCAGCTTGGAGTTTTCTTCCTCCAATTTGCTGACTGAAGCCAACTTCTGTTCAGCGAGCGCGGTTTTCTCATCAGCTTTTTTCTATGAGGACGCCAGATCTTGATCCTTTTTGCCAGAGCTTGGTTCAGTTTCTCTGAAAGAAATAATGCTTGATTCAGAAAAAGCAGAATGAAACCCGGTTCAGGGATAACTCAGTCGACAGGTCTTCCTTACCAGCGGCGTCATCCTTGGCTTTCTGCAGTTCTGTCTTGGCCAGCTCCAGATCGAGGTTGAGTTGAATCAGCTGCTTCTCCAGGTCAGCAAAACGAGCCCCAAGATCACAAGATTTCTGCAACCAAAGAATAGGTCAGTCGACAGGTGAAAAGATTGGTTATTTCGAGAGATAAAAGGATAAAGCCACCAAATTCTAAGACTACTGTCGAATCAACCATCCAACAGTAGTCTCGGGGACTACACCCAGTGGGTGCACTTAGCGTGCCCCCACTGGGTCAGTTTACACTCGACAAGGCCTGTCCAGCACGAGTGCAAAAAAAGAGAGAAAGCGACAAACAGAGTCTTCAGACCATAGTCGACTGCCAGCAGTCGACCATGGTCTCGGGGACTACACCCAGTGGGTGCACTCAGCGTGCCCAACTGGTTCCAAGTTCCACTAGACATGGCCCGACCAGACCGAGTGAAGAAATTCAAATTCCATGACTACAATCGACTGCCCGCAGTCCACCATAGTCCCGGGGACTACACCCAGTGGGTGCACTCAGCGTGCCCCCACTGGTTCAAAAATTCAATCGACGACAACATCAAATTCAGCTCAAAGTATGAATTTGCTCGGTGAAAAATCGAAACACCCACTGGGTGTACAGATGCAAAGCACAGACAGATGAAAAGATTCTTTGAAAGAAAGTTTTCAGGTACCATATCCTAACAGAACAAGCCAAAAGAGTTGGTAGACAATCTGCTCACCTGGACGTTGCTCTGGAGAGCGGAGCTAGCATCATAAGCAGCTTGGCTGGCTTCCCGCACCATGTTCACCTTCTCCATCATAATGCCCGCCTGGCGTATAGCCTCTTTGGCAGCACCCACTTGGTCCTCTGGGACGTGATGTGTAGAAAAAAGTGAAGGTGGATCGGCGGGAGCCTGTGCAGTTGACACGGAAGGCTGAGCACTCGACAGCGGTATGGCGAAGGAGACGGAAGTCCGATTGGCATCGCCGGCATCCTGAACTACCGGTTCCGCCACTAGCGTCGGCTGAAGTGTCTTGCCAACGGACGTTTTCCTGTTTCTTCTCCCCAAGGGCCTCTGTGGCTCGTCCTCGTCGTCGTCGGGGAGGTCAATGACGTTGAGAGCTGTGAAAAGATCAGTCGCCAAAATTTCAGCACCCGATTGGATATATCACAGTTCAATCGACAAAGCGAAGACAAAATCACGAAGATTGTACCCGGATTGGAGGTAACCGCATCTTCCATTTCCTCATCCTCGTTTTTATAAGCAGAGGCCCCGGAGGTAGCGGCACTGCCAGTTTCAAGATTCATTCGGACAAACCAAGGGGAAAATAAACAACACATAATGTCGAGTAAAAGCGAAATAAGAACACTCACGCAGAAGCAACAGGAACATCAATTTTGATTCTCGGCAGCGCCTTCCGAGTCTTCTGCACTACAACCTTGGACTACTTTGGAGCCTTTTCAGTTGGTGCCGGGGAGGACGTCCGAGGACGCTTTGACGACTGCCCGGTCTGAACGACGCCTTGTCACAGGCGCTCGCCGGGTCGTGAGTAAGTTTGAATCGCCTTCCTGCGGGGAGGAGAGTCGACCTCTTCTTCATCACTCGGGTCGTCGCTCTCCTCGTCCCCCTCTCCGTCGGAATGCCACTCGCCGCTTTCACCTCCTCTTGCCTCCCCCTCCGGGTCCTGCTCCTGCTCTCCGTTGGGCATCGAATACATTTCAGTAAGGGCCTAGAAGAAAACAAGCAAGACAAAGTCAGCCGGTGAAGCATAAACAGTTGCATGTTAAATCAAGATGACACTCGGTAATTCAAAATCGGACCTTGTCTGGCTCATAGGATTGGTCTGGAGGTATTCTCCTGGCTCCTCTGGGGTTATCCTTGTTGCCAGTGATACTCCTCAACCACTTCTCCACTGTATCCTCGTCAACTTCTTCTGGGTGCACCCGAGTGGAATCTTCAATGCCCGAGTACATCCACATCGGATGGTCGCGGGCTTGAAGTGGATGAATGCATCGTCTGAGGAAGACTTCTAGCAGATCCATTCCAGTTACACCCTCACGGATGAGATGGACCACTCGCTCAACTAGCACTTTCACCTCCGCTTTCTGCCCTGGTGTCACTTTCAAGGCGGAGGCTTCTCTCTGAGCCATAGAAAAGGAGGAAGTCCGGTCGGCGGCACAGAGTCGGCTGG
Source organism: Aegilops longissima (assembly GCA_021605205.1). Taxonomy (NCBI): domain Eukaryota; kingdom Viridiplantae; phylum Streptophyta; class Magnoliopsida; order Poales; family Poaceae; genus Aegilops; species Aegilops longissima. Next base: position 732,490 of record JAHIAM010003577.1, on the reverse strand, counting down.
TCTTTGCAGTAAAACCAGGTCGACTGCCACCCTTGGACCGACTCAGGAAGAATTATGGCTGGGAAAGAGCTCTTACCCCTCATCTGAATCCCAAGACCCCCACACATCTGGATCACTTGGGTCCTCTCGTCACTCGGGTTGGCCTTTTTGACCAACTGGGAGCGACACGTGAAAATGTGCTTGAAGAGACCCCAGTGTGGTCGACAACCCAAGAAATTTTCGCACAGAGACACAAAAGCAGCAAGATACACAATGGTGTTGGGGGAAAAGTGATGAAGTTGTGCTCCAAAGAAATACAAGAAAGCTCGGAATAAAGGATGCAGAGGCAAAGAAAATCCGCGGTCGATGTGAGTGGCGAGGAGGACACACTCACCCTCCCACGGTCGAGGTTCGGTCTCATCCTTCGGGAGCCGCGCCGATCCGTGAGGAATAAACCCCTCCTCCACCAGATCGTCGAGGTCGTCCTGGCGGATCGTCGACCGGATCCAGTCGCCCTGGATCCAGCCGCGCGGCAAACCGGACCGTGATGAGGATTCGCCCCGGCTGGACTTTTTCCCCTTCGCCTTCGCCTTCTTCGCGCGCTCCAGAGCCATCGTCTGTTCTTTCCCCATCGCCGCGGACGGAGCTCGAACGGAGCAGCGGCGCTGGAGCAGGAGCAGGCGCAATGGGGAAAACTGAGAAGGGAGAAGTAGAATGAGGACGCACTGTTCAAAAACCCCAGTCCGGCGCCTTATATGGGGTTGCTTCCGAGTGACTGACCTGTAGGCCCGGGCGATCTTATCAAATCCCGCAACAGTCGCGCGCGCGATACGTGGCAAAAAGGCGGCGCAGAAATCGAGGCGGCCTTGCCTTATCCAGCCTGATTACTGCGGCCTCCTCCGCCCCGCGCACTTCCTGAAATTCGAATCCCGCGAGATCCGCGGGCAGTAGAACAACTTGTCAGACGGAAGATCTCCTCCACATTAGCACTCGGACCTCTTTCAGCAAAAGTTCACTCGACAAAACCAGGAATGGATCAAGGCGACTGAAAAAGAAGTTGGTGTCACCACCTCGGTTCGTTGATCCAAAACAAGACACACCCAAAGCGCGAAAAATGAGTCGAAAGTATTTTCAACTCCTTCTCCACTCAAACCCTGATCCATTCGGGGGCTGATGATGAGGACATGTACCTAGGGTAGGGTCACAGGCCTGACCTAAATACCCTCTCCAAGGACATCATCCCAAAAGTCAGAAGCATTTAAAGGGTACCATCATCCACTCGACCAGAAACATTTCCACTCGGAGGAATCAAGGTCACTCGACCGTAACAGGAAACACTCGACGGACAGAAGACCTAAAGTCACTCTACACAGCAACGGTCGGGCATTAACTCCTAGACTTAATAGCCATTTATAACACTTTATTACGGACGTTATCTGTAACGCTCATTCTTGATGAACATTGAACTCCTTGTAACGTGGGCTGGCTGGGGTTCTGGCGCACTCTATATAAGCCACCCTCCTCCACTGGCACAAGGGTTCGCACCCCCTGTAACACACATACATATAATCCAGTCGACCGCCTTCGGGCACCAAGATGTAGGGTTGTTACTTCCTCCGAGAAGGGCCTGAACTCGTAAAACTCGTGCGTACAACTTCTCCATAGCTAGGATCTTGCCTCTACATCCCTACCCCCTATTCTACTGTCAGACTTAGAACCACGACACCCAACGCACCCAATAAAATGGCAAATTGTATAGGTGCACTAGTTCGGCGAAGAGAAGGTGATAAAAGTGTAATATGGATGGTAGAAATATATTTTTATAATATGAATAAATAAAAAAAGCAAGGTAGAAAATAGTAAATGGGCACAAAAACGGTATTGCAAAGCTTGAAAATGAGGCCTAGGGTCCGTACTTTCGCTAGCGCAATCTCTCAACAATGCTAATATAATTGGATCATATAATCATCCCTCAACGTGCAACGAAGAATCACTCCAAAGTTCCTATCTAGCGGAGAACATAAGAATAAATTGTTTGTAGGGTATGAAACCACCTCAAAGCTATTCTTTCCGTTCAATCTATTCAAAGAATTCGTACTGAAATAACACAAAGCTATTCTTTCCGTTCGATCTATCCTAGAGTTTGTAGTAAAATAACACCAAAGCAAATTCATATTCACAATACTCAATCAAACACAAAGAACTTCAAAGAGTCCCCCAAGATTTCTCCCGGAGAAACAAAGACAGGTACATGCATCAACCCCTATGCATAGATTACCCCAATGTCACCTCGGGAATCCGCGAGTTGAGTGCCAAAACATATATCAAGTGAATCAATATGATACCCCATTGTCACCATGAGTATTCAATTGCAAGACATATATCAAGTGTTCTTAAATCCATAAAAGTATTCAATCTGATAATAACAAAATCTCAAAGGGAAAAACTCAATTCATCATGACAAGATAGAGAGGGGAAAACACCATATGATCCGACAATATTAAGAAAGCCCGCGATACATCATGAACGTGACATCTCAAGAACACGAGAGAGAGAGAGAGAGAGAGAGAGAGAGAGATTAAACAGATAGCGACTGGTACAAACCCTCAGCCTCGAGGGTGGACTACTCCCTCCTCATTGTGGTGGCCGCCGGGATGATGAAGATGGCCACCGGAGATGATTCGCCCCTCCGGCAGGGTGCCGGAAAGGGTTTAGATTGGTTTTCGATGGCTACAGAGCCTTGCAGTGGTGGAACTTCTGATCTAGGTTAACCCCGAAGGGTTTAGGAATATTTGGGAATTTATAGTGCAAAGAGGGGGTGCGGGAGGCTACTGAGGTGGCCCTGGTGGGTTGTGCCCTCCTTGGGGCACCCCCAGGTGCTGCTCTGGCCCATTGGTGGTCTTCTGGTCCATTAAAAATCCACAAAAAGTTTCATTGTGTTTGCACTCCGTTTGATATTTATTTCCTGCGATGTAAAAACAATCAGAAAACAGCAACTGGCACTGGGCACTGGGTCAATAGGTTAGTCCCAAAAAATGATATAAAGTTGCTATAAAATGATTCTTAAACATCCAAGAATGATAATACATCAGCATGAATAATTCATAAATTATAGATACGTTGGAGACGTATCAGCTGACCACTAAAGGCCCTTCCCAAGGTGGGGATAATTTATGCATATCTATTTGATCCTGGATGAGCCGGAGCACCAAGTTACCTTCTTGAAAGGTCCGGGTTTTAACCCGACGACTATGATAATGACACAGATCTTGCTGATTAATCGCCGAACGAGCCACCGCAAGGTCACACTCCTCATCCAGGAGGTCAAGATCATCCTGACGTGTGATACGTCTCCAACGTATCTATAATTTTTGATTGCTCCATGCTATATTATCTACTGTTTTGGACCATATTGGGATTTATCTTCCACTTTTATATTATTTTTGGGACTAACCTATTAACCGGAAGCCCAGCCCAGAATTGCTGTTTTTTTGCCCATTTCAGTGTTTCGAAGAAACGGAATATCAAACAGAGTCCGAACGGAATGAAACCTTCGGGAACGTGATTTTCTCACCGAATATGATCCAGTGGACTTGGACCCCACGTCAAGAAAGAAGGGAGGTGGCCACGAGGGTGGGGGCGCGCCCCCTGCCCCGTGGGCCCCCGTGCTCCACCGACGCACTCCTTCCTCCTATATATACCTACGTACCCCCAAACAATCAGATACGGAGCCAAAAACCTAATTCCACCGCCGCAACCTTCTGTACCCACGAGATCCCATCTTGGGGCCTGTTCCGGAGCTCCGCCAGAAGGGGAATCCACCACGGAGGGCTTCTACATCATCACCATAGCCCCTCCGATGAAGTGTGAGTATTTTACCTCAGACCTTCGGGTCCATAGTTAGTAGCTAGATGGCTTCTTCTCTCTTTTTGGATCTCAATACAATGTTCTCCCTCTCTCTCGTGGAGATCTATTGGATGTAATCTTCTTTTTGCGGTGTGTTTGTTGAGATCGATGAATTGTGGGTTTATGATCAACATTATCTATGAACAATATTTGAATCTTCTCTTAATTCTTTTATGTATGATTGGTTATCTTTGCAAGTCTCTTCAAATTATCAGTTTGGTTTGGCCTACTAGATTGGTTTTTCTTGCAATGGGAGAAGTGCTTATCTTTGGGTTCAATTTTGCGGTGTCCTTTCCCAGTGACAGTAGGGGCAGAAAGGCACATATTGTATTGTTGCTATCGAGGATAACACGATGGGGTTTTTATCATATTGCATGAATTTACCCCTCTACATCATGTCATCTTGCTTAAGGCGTTACTCTGTTTTCTTGAACTTAATACTCTAGATGCATGCTGGATAGCGGTCGATGAGTGGAGTAATAGTAGTAGATGCAGGCAAGAGTCGGTCTACTTGTCTCGGACGTGATGCCTATATACATGATCATACCTAGATATTCTCATAACTATGCTCAATTCTACCAATTGCTCAACAATAATTCGTTCACCCACCGTAAAATACTTATGCTCTTGAGAGAAGCCACTAGTGAAACCTATGGCCCCCGGGTCTATCTTCATCATATTGATCTTCCATCACTTTATTATTGCTTTGCTTTTTTACTTTGCCTTTTGTTTTACTTTGCATCTCTATACCAAAAATACCAAAAATATTATCTATCATCTCTATCAGAGCTCACTCTCGTAAGTGACCATAAAGGGATTGACAACCGCTATTCGCGTTGGTTGCGAGGAGTTATTTGCTTTGTGTAGGTACGAGGGACTCGTGCGTAGCCTCCTACTGGATTGATACATTGGTTCTCAAAAACTGAGGGGATACTTACGCTACTTTGCTGCACCATCCTTTCCTCTTCGGGGAAATCCTACGCAGTGCTCAAGTGGTAGCAAGAAGAATTTCTGGCGCCGTTGCCGGGGAGTCTACACAAAAGTCAACATACCAAGTACCCATCACAATCCCTTATCTCTCGCATTACATTATTTGCCATTTGCCTCTCGTTTTCCTCTCCCCCACTTCACCCTTGCCGTTTTATTCGCCCTCTCTTTTCCGTTTACCTTTTTTCTCGCTTACTTTCTGTTTGCTCGTGTGTTGGATTGCTTGTCTGTCATGATGGCTCAAGATAATACCAAATTCTGTGACTTTACCAATACCAACAATAATGATTTCCTTAGCACTCCGATTGCTCCTCTTACCAACACTGAATCTTGTGAAATCAATACTGCTTTGTTGAATCTTGTTATGGAAGATCAATTCACGGCCTTCCTAGTGAAGATGCCGCTACTCATCTAAATAACCGTGGATTTGTGTGATATGCAAAAGAAGAAAGATGTTGATAATGATATTGTTAAATTGAAGCTATTTCCTTTTTAAGCTTAGAGATCGTGCTAAAGCTTGGTTTTCGTCTTTTCCTAAAAATAGTATTGATTCTTGGAACAAGTGTAAAGATGCTTTTATCTCTAAGTATTTTCCTCCCGCTAAGATCATCTCCCTTAGAAATGATATTATGAGTTTTAAGCAACTTGATCATGAACATGTTGCACAAGCTTGGGAGAGAATGAAATTAATGATACATAATTGCCCTACTCATGGTTTGAACTTGTGGATGATTATACAAAAATTTATGCGGATTGAATTTTGCTTCTAGAAATCTTTTAGATTGACATGGGAGGCACTTTTATGGAAATAACTTTAGGAGATGCTACTAAACTCCTAGATAATATTATGGTTAATTATTCTCAATGGCACACTGAAAGATCTACTAATAAAAAAGTGCATGCGATAGAAGAAATTAATGTTTTGAGTGGAAAGATGGATGAACTTATGTAATTATTTGCTACTAAGAGTGTTTCTTCTGATCCTAATGATATGCCTTTGTCTACTTTGATTGAGAATAATAATGAATCTATGGATGTGAATTTTGTTGGTAGGAATAATTTTGGTAACAACGCGTATAGAGGAACTTTAATCCTAGGCCTTATCCTAGTAATCCTTCTAATAATTATGGAAATTCCTACAACAACTCTTATGGAAATTTTAATAAGATGCCCTCTGAATTTGAGAATAGTGTTAAAGAGTTTATGAATTCACAAAAGAATTTTAATGCTTTGCTTGAAGAGAAATTACTTAAAGTTGATGAATTGGCTAGGAACGTTGATAGAATTTCTCTTGATGTTGATTCTTTAAAGCTTAGATCTATTCCTCCTAAGCATGATATCAATGAGTCTCTCAAAGCCATGAGAATTTCCATTGATGAGTGCAAGGAAAGAACCGCTAGGATGCATGCTACGAAAGATGCCTTTATTACAGCGCGTTCTTCCAATTTCCATGAAAATAAAGATGAAGATCTAAAAGTTATTGATGTGCCCCTATTAAATCTTTGTTTTGCAATATGAATCTTGATAATGATGGGACTGAATATGATCCACCTTTACCTAGAAGGCGTTCCAAGAATTCGCAGTATTTAGATCTTGATGATGAAATTGATAAAAGTGGGATTAAAGAAAGCAAAACCCTAGATGTTGCTAAACCCACTATTTTGGACTTCAAGGAATTTAATTATGAAAGTTGCTCTTTAATTGATTGTATTTCCTTGTTGCAATCCGTGCTAAATTCTCCTCATGCTTATAGTCAAAATAAAGCCTTTACCAAACATATCGTTGATGCCTTGATGCAATCTTATGAAGAAAAACTTGAGTTTGAAGTTTCTATCCCAAGAAAACTTTATGATGAGTGGTAACCAACTATTAAAATTAAGATTAAGGATCATGAATTTTATGCTTTATGTGATTTTGGTGCTAGTGTTTACACTATTCCCAAAACTTTGTGCGATTTGCTAGATTTCCGGGATTTTGATGATTGCTCTCTAAACTTGCACCTTGCGGGTTCCACTATTAAGAAACCTATGGGAAGAATTAATGATGTTCTTATTGTTGCAAATAGGAATATGTGCCCGTAGATTTTATCGTTCTTGATATAGATTGCAATCCTTCTTGTCCTATTATCCTTGGTAGACCTTTTATTAGAACGATTGGTGCAATTATTGATATGAAGGAAGGGAATATTAGATTCCAATTTCCATTAAATAAAGGCATGGAACACTTCCCTAGGAATAAAATAAAACTACCATATGAATCTATCATGAGAGCCACTTATGGATTGCCTACCAAAGATGGCAATACCTAGATCTATCCGTGCTTTTATGCCTAGCTAGGGGCGTTAAACGATAGCGCTTGTTGGGAGGCAACCCAATTTTATTTTTAGTTTTTTTTTGCTTTTGTTTATGTCTAGGAATAAATAATCCATCTACCTTCTGTTTAGATGTGGTTTTATGTTTTAATTAGTGTTTGTGCCAAGTTAAACCTATAGGATCTTCTTGGACGATAGTTGTTTGATCTTGCTGTAATTTCCAGAAACTTTCTGTTCACGAAAACAATTGTTAAAAATCACCAGAACGTGATAAAATAGTGATTACAATTTCTGCTGATCAGTAAACAAATTTCCTAGGTATTCCTATTTTGGCTGAATTTCTGGAGTTCCAGAAGTTTGCGTTAGTTACAGATTACTACAGACTGTTCTATTTTTGAAAGATTCTGTTTTTCGTGTGTTGTTTGCTTATTTTGATGAATCTATGGCTAGTAAAATAGTTTATAAACAATAGAGAATTTGGAATAAAGTAGGTTTAACACCAATATAAATAAAGAATGAGTTCATTACAGTACCTTGAAGTGGTCTTTTGTTTTCTTTCGCTAACGGAGCTCACGAGATTTCTGTTGACTTTTGTGTTGTGAAGTTTTCAAGTTTTGGGTGAAATATTTTGATGGATTATGGAACAAGGAGTGGCAAGAGCCTAACCTTGGGGATGCCCATGGAACCCCCAAGATAATCTAAGGACACCAAAAAGTAAAAGCTTGGGGATGCCCCGGAAGGCATCCCCTCTTTCGTCTACTTCCATCGGTTACTTTACTTGGAGCTATATTTTTATTCACCACATGATATGTGTTTTGCTTGGAGCGTCTTGTATGATTTGAGTCTTTGCTTTTTAGTTTACCACAATCATCCTTGAAGTACACACCTTTTGAGAGAGCCATACATGAATTGGAATTTGATAGAATACTCTATGTGCTTCACTTATATCTTTTGAGCTATATAGTTTTGCTCTAGTGCTTCACTTATATCTTCTAGAGCATGGTGGTGGATTTGTTTTATAGAAACCATTGATCTCTCATGCTTCACTTAGATTATTTTGAGAGTCTTAAATAGCATGGTAATTTTCTTAATAATAACAATATGCTTGGTATTCAAGATTTGTGAAACTTTCTTTTGAGTGCGTTGGATACTAAGAAAAGTTTGATGCTTGATAATTGTTTTGAGATATGGAGGTGATAATATCAAAGTCGTGCTAGTTGAGTGGTTGTGAATTCGAGAAATGCTTGTGTTGAAGTCTGCAAGTCCCGTAGCATGCACATATGGTAAACGTTATGTAACAAATTTGAAACATGAGGTGTTATTTGATTGTCCTCCTTATTAGTGGCGGTCGGGGACGAGCGATGGTCTTTTCCTATCAATCTATCCCCCTAGGAGCATGCGCGTAGTGCTTTGGTTTTTGATGGATTGTAGATTTTTGCAATAAGTATATGAGTTCTTTATGACTAATGTTGAGTCCATGGATTATACGCACTCTCACCCTTCCATCATTGCTAGCCTCTTCTGTACCGTGCATTGCCCTTTCTCACATTGAGAGTTGGTGCAAACTTAGCGATGCATCAAACCCGTTATATGATCGCTCTTTCACACATAAACCTCCTTATATCTTCCTCAAAACAGCCACCATACCTACCTATTATGGCATTTCCATAGCCATTCCGAGATATATTGCCATGCAACTTTCCACCATACCGTTCATCATGACACATTCATCATTGTCATATTGCTTAGCATGATCATGTAGTTGACATAGTATTTGTGGCAAAGCCACCGTTCATAATTCTTTCATACATGTCACTCCTGATTCATTGCATATCCCGGTACACCACCGGAGGCATTCATATAGAGTCATACTTTGTTCTAGTATCAAGTTGTAATCATTGAGTTGTAAATAAATAGAGGTGTGATGATCATCATTTTCTAGAGCATTGTCCCAAGTGAGGAATAAAAAAAAGAGAAAGGCCATAAAAAAAGAAAAAAATGAGAGAAAAAGAGAGAAGGGACAATGCTACTATCCTTTTCCACACTTGTGCTTCAAAGTAGCACCATAATCTTCATGATAGAGAGTCTCTTGTTTTATCACTTTCATATACTAGTGGGAAATTTTCATTATAGAACTTGGCTTGTATATTCCAACAATGGGCCTCCTCAAGTGCCCTAGGTCTTCGTGAGCAAGCAAGTTGGATGCACACCCACTTAGTTTCTTTTGTTGTGCCTTTATACATTTATAGCTGTAGTGCATCCGTTGCATGGCAATCCCTACTCCTTAAATTAACATCAATCGATGGGCATCTCCATAGCCCATTGATTAGCCTCGTTGATGTGAGATCTTCTCCTTTTTTTTGTCTTCTCCACATAACCCATCATCTTCTATTCCACCCATAGTGCTATGTCCATAGCCCACTCTCATGTATTGCATGAAGGTTTATAAGTTTGAGATTACTAAAGTATGAAACAATTGCTTGGCTTGTCATCGGGGTTGTGCATGATGAGAGCATTCTTGTGTGACGAAAATGGAGCATTACTAAACTATATGATTTTGTAGGGATGAACTTTATTTGGCCATGTTATTTTGAGAGGACATAATTGCTTAGTTAGTATGCTTGAAGTATTATTATTTTTATGTCAATATGAACTTTTGTCTTGAATCTTTCGGATCTGAATATTCATACCACAATTAAGAAGAATTACATTGAAATTATGCCAAGTAGCACCCTGCATCAAAAAATCTCTTTTTATCATTTACCTACTCGAGGACGAGCAGGAATTAAGCTTGGGGATGCCTGATACGTCTCCAACGTATCTATAATTTTTGATTGCTCCATGCTATATTATCTACTGTTTTGGACCATATTGGGATTTATTTTCCACTTCTATATTATTTTTGGGACTAACCTATTAACCGGAAGCCCAGCCCAGAATTGCTGTTTTTTTTGCCTATTTCAGTGTTTCGAAGAAACGGAATATCAAACGGAGTCCAAACGGAATGAAACCTTCAGGAATATGATCCAGGAGACTTGGACCCCACATCAAGAAAGAAGGGAGGTGGCCACGAGGGTGGGGGCGCGCCCACCCCCCTAGGGTGCGCCCCCCTGCCTCATGGGCCCCCCGTTGCTCCACCGACGTACTCCTTCCTCCCATATATACCTACGTACCCCCAAATGATCAGATACGGAGCCAAAAACCTAATTCCACCGCCGCAACCTTTTGTACCCACGAGATCCCATCTTGGGGCCTGTTTGAGCTCATGGGAAGGGAATCCACCACGGAGGGCTTCTACATCATCACCATAGCCCCTCCGGTGAAGTGCGAGTAGTTTACCTCAGACCTTCGGGTCCATAGTTAGTAGCTAGATGGCTTCTTCTCTCTTTTTGAATCTCAATACAATGTTCTCCCCCTCTCTCATGGAGATCTATTCGATGTAATCTTCTTTTTGCGGTGTGTTTGTTGAGATCGATGAATTGTTGGTTTATGATCAAGATTATCTATGAACAATATTTGATTCTTCTCTGAATTCTTTTATGTATGATTGGTTATCTTTGCAAGTCTCTTCGAATTATCTGTTTGGTTTGGCCTACTAGATTGGTTTTTCTTGTTGTCGGTGTCAAAACCGGCGGATCTCGGGTAGGGGGTCCCGAACTGTTCGTCTAGGCGGATGGTAACAGGAGACAAGGGACACAATGTTTTTACCCAGGTTCGGGCCCTCTCGATGGAGGTAAAACCCTACTCCTGCTTGATTAATATTGATGATAGGGGTAGTACAAGGGTGAATCTACCACGAGATCAGAGAGGCTAAACCCTAGAAGCTAGCCTATGGTATGATTGTTGTTCGTCCTATGGACTAAAACCCTCCAGTTTATATAGACATCGGATAGGGTTAGGGTTACACAGAGTCGGTTACAATGGTAGGAGATCTACATATCCGTATCGCCAAGCTTGCCTTCCACGCCAAGGAAAGTCCCATCCGGACACGGGACAAAGTCTTCAATCTTGTATATTCATAGTCCAGGAGTCCGGCCAGCGGTGATAGTTCGGCTATCCGGACACCCCCTAATCCAGGACTCCCTCAGTAGCCCCTGAACCAGGCTTCAATGACGACGAATCCGGCGCGCATATTGTCTTCGGCATTGCAAGGCGGGTTCCTCCTCCGAATACTTCATAGAAGAATTTGAACACAAGGATAGTGTCCGGCTCTGCAAAACAAGTTCCACATACCCCCGTAGAGAGAATAACCTTTGCACAAATCTACTAACGTATTCCGCGGCGTGACATCACACCACGGCCAGGCCTTTATACGAGTCGTTTTACTGTTCCACCTCAGCACGTTTAGCGAGGCGGTTTCCTTGGCACGCCTTATCAGGGCAGAGATCGTGCCCCCTCATTCCGGGATTCCCATCAATACGGATGTGGGCAACCGAACTGCGCCATTGGTTACGGCGCTTGGAAGATAAGCGAGTTTTACCAGGCTGGCGGGGGACGCATAGCTTCGTCCGTCCATATAAGGGGATAAGGATCCACCTTTTAACCTACGCCTTCTTCCTCCTTTGCTCATCCATTTCTGTGCACTCGAGCTCCAGCGCCCAAGTCCGCACATCCCACCTCAACCTTCTCCAACCATGTCCGGAGCGGGAGGCAAGTGGATGGCCTCCTCCGTCACGGAGGGGCACGTCAAAAAGCTGCGGAAAGCCGGATACTTGTCCGGCGACATCACGTGTCGGCTTCCCAACAAGGGGCAGCTCATCCCCACCCCTAGGCCCCATGAGAGGGTGGTGTTCCTCCCCCACTTCCTCCGCGGACTAGGGTTTCCACTTCACCCATTCGTCCGGGGGCTCATGTTCTACTACGGCCTAGATTTCCACGATCTAGCCCCGAATTTCATCCTCAACATCTCGGCGTTTATCGTCATGTGCGAGGCCTTCCTCTGCATCCAGCCCCACTTTGGCTTATGGATGAAGACCTTCAATGTCAAGCCGAAGGTAGTGGGCGGCCGCCAAGCGGAGTCTTGGAGGTGCCATCTTTGGCAGGATGGCCAGCGTCCTATGGCTCGAGGGGTCCTTTGTGGAGACCATAAAGGGGTGGCAATCGGGGTGGTTCTACATCACCAAGCCGCGCGACTCTCAATGGGCGGCGGCCCCCGAATTCCGGTCTGGCTTTCCCACACGGCTCACATAATGGAAAGAGACGGGCCTGACGTGGGGTGATTCGGAAGAGCTGTCCGGACTCCAAACCTGCATCCGAAACCTGGTGGACAAGAATCTCAAGCTTGTCAATGTAATCCAGGTGATGCTCATCCGCCGGATTCTCCCATGCCAGCAACGGGCCTTCAATTCGTGGGAGTTTGATCCGGCACAACACCGAACCTTGAGCCGGCTCTTCGACACTACGTACGAACATGCCTGGAAGGTGCTGTTTAAGGGCGCCGAAGCTCCCGCATCCGCTACCAAAGATCACGGATTCAGCTCGCAGCGTCAAGCCAGCGAGGTAAGTTATTTTGCCCTTTATGGGACTCTTTTTTCATAGTTTGACTCTATGTGGGATCTAAAACTCCCTAACCTTTGACAGGACTGGTTGAAGACGTCCGGACAGATTAACTGTCCGGCCCCCTTGCCAGAAGACCCAGCGGACGCCCGATTGATGGGGCTGCTGGCTCCGGCACCTCACGTGGTGCCGGAGAAGAAGGCCAAGAAGAAGGCCACGGGAACTCGAAGGAGCTCCCGGCGCCAGGTGCTGTCGGACTCATCGTCCGATGACTCTGAGGCGGCATCCTCCCCTGAGGATGAGGAGGAGGAAAAAGAAGCCTCTCCCCCAGCGGGGGGAGAGAAGAAAAGGAAGGCCGCCCGGCCGGGAGGCCGGAGGAATCAAGAAAGGAAGGACCCTTCCTCCGGACTTCTCCACCAATGCCGACAACGACGAGGAGGAGTGGCCACCAAGGGCCAAGCCCCTGGCGAGATCGTAAGTGTCCGGGCTCCGGAATAGCTCATGACTTTTTATTTGTCGCATAGTGTCTTCGGCGCGAATATAACCATGTAGCCCGCCCAGGGCGAGCTCGCCGCTTCGTCGGCGGCTCCTGGATTCGTCGGATGTGAATAGCACTTCACTTCCGACTGCCTCCTCTCTCGTGGCGCAGAGCGACACCGCGGTGGAGTCCCAAAGGGCCCAACCAGGAGAAGGTGGTCTGGAGGCGCCAAAGCGACCTCCGGACTCCGGCGCAAAGGGGCGAAACCCCAGAGGGCTCTAAGTCCGGCCCTGTGCTGGACTCCGTACCGGAACCTTCAGTGGTTCCGAAGTTCGGCAAGCGGCCCCTTCGTAAGAAGGGCAAGACTGTGACGCCGGCGACCTCCGTCCATCCGGAGGCACGGATAGCTTGCTGGAGGCATAACGGCGCCTCCATCAGCGAGGAGCAACGCCTTTATTATGAGTGTGGTGATCCAGAAAGTTCATCCGCCAAGAGCGGGCTGGTGGCTTATACCAGCCTTCTAACAGGCTTTGAGGTAAGTTTAGAATATGTAAAAATATTACCGCATAGACGGTAGCCTGATGCTTAGTTCGGTGTTGGAAGAAAAACCGGACCGAGGATCTAAAAAGATATACGCAGGAGTCTAACATAAGTATGTCAATATGGGAATTCAGGCTGCGCTGCTGACCTCTGCCGCACTGACTGCAGAGGTCAATGCATTGAAGCAGAGCCTCGAGCGGTCCGAGAACGAGCTCGGCCATGCCAAGAAGCAGCTCGAGGACAAGGAAGGTAAGTAATACCTTCTTAAAGTAATACCTTATAGAAAAGATTTGGTCGCAAAAATGACAGGACTAACGTGGGTATTGTAGGGGCCACGAACGAGGTGGCGAACCTAAAGGAAGCGGTGTCCATGGCCGAAAGCAAAGCGGCCGCGGAGCGCACCGAGCGAGAGAAGCAGGAGGCGCGGGTGGCGGAGGTGCGGCAAGAGCTCCGGGCTCTCGTGGAAAAACACGAGAGTTTGGAGCGTGACTCGAACTCGAGTCCGAGCTCGCCTCGGCTCTTGAGAGTGCCAAAGCCGCTAAGGCCGAAGCCCAAAAAGCCCTCCAGGAAATTGAATCATTAAAGAAGATAGCGGCGGGTAAAGCATGTGAAAGTGAATTATCTATTACTTACCCAAATCCGGAGCTCTCCAGGAGCATTCGTAGATCTGCCCCGTAGTGTGTCTGATGCTGCCGCGTTCTACCGCGCCAAGGAGGGAGCTCGGCGGAAAAGGTGTTCGGTCTCGATATCTTTGAGGCGGACATCCGTGCCCTGGCGACCAGCTGAAGCAGCTGGTCGAGCTCCACAAGGTCGCCGAACAGGCCATGAAGGGCCTCATAATTCGGTTGTGGCCATCGGAAGCCATGCCTGGGAGCTACTTCGGGCTAGTGCAACGGCTGGTGGACGCATGTCCATGGATCGAAGTCATCAAGCGCTCCGTTTGCATTGAAGGTGCCCGTCGGGCCCTTGCCCATGCTAAAGTGCACTGGGGCAAGATGGATGCCGAGAAGCTTGTGACGGACGGGCCACCGCCGGGCAAGGAGCATCGCAAGCCCGAAATGTACTATGAGGGCGTCCTGAAGGGTGCCCGCCTTATAGCGGGTGAATGCTCCAAAGATGTAATTTTTGAATAGACTCACATTTGTTATCCTGTATGCTGAAAACTTGTTCATAAGCGCTAAGCAACGCTTGTGAATTTAAAATATTACCTTCTGTGCGGCCATTTATCAAATTTGAGAGATGGCAAGTCGTTGGCTTCAGCCCCCATGCCACAGTCTGTGGGGTGTTCGGGATAAACTTGGCGCTCTTGTTCCCATTCTTGGTCCTTGAGGAGGCGCTCAGCATAGCGAACAAGGCAACCGGACTATAGTGCTTGAACACTCTCACTTAGCCATAGAATTCTATAATTTTAAATGTCGTGAAGCCCCTAGTATTCGGAAGACCGAGTTGAGGCGCTATCACGCCTTGGCGGACAATGCCGACTCCTCGCTCTAAGCGGCATAAGTCTTTAGGGACCCGAAAAACTTCTCGAACAGCGATCGGCTCTCGCCCTATCATGACGGTCAGTTTAGCTTTCTCCATCGAGGTGCTCAACCCAGCTCAACTGGGCACAATCGCAGTGGTTCCCCAGCGCTACCTTAGCCGATATAACGGAACGTAAGGTACCAAAACATGGGAGGCGGAAAACCCAACTATTGACCCAAGACATGATTCGGAGCCGATGCATATAATGCTATAAGTTCGGGGTGTCGCACTTGTGGAAGTGTTCCGACTTATCACACCATATTTTGGGGGTACTTAAGCCCCTGGTGTATTGGCCGTACCAAAGTGTACGGGTGCAACGTGTCATGAATGAACATATATATATATAGATAAAGAAAGGAGTGCAATAATAGGCAAAAGCTATGTATTGTTTATTCAAAAAGGTACTGCAATGAAAGCATAACGATACAAATAGTGCGATAAGCAAGTGATGGGACTATTTGACATGTCCCCCTCCAGGGGTAAGCTGCGGGATGTTATGTAAAACAGGTATAATGCTCGTAGTAGAGACCACCTGGACACTCGACGTAGCTTTCTGCTTCCCTGGCTGTTGCATCGTGAGTTCGGCAATTCTAGAGCCGGACAGGGCTTCTGGAAAACGGAGTCCTGAAAGTAAGAGAAAGAAGAAAGAAAAGAATGACACAATCGGGGCCCCAGTGCGGTTGAGCCGCGTGCAGGCGTGCCGTGGTCGTGCCCTCCCCGTATGCCCATGGTATCTCGAGCATAGTTATGTACGCGTAATCTGGCTTTGCAATTTCGCGAGGGCTGGGGTTGGGGCGGATTACTCTGCGGCTTTCGGATCGTGCAGGCGGTCTTGTTGTAGATTACTTGGCGCGCTTTACGGTGTCCGGACGTTTAGTAGCCGGACTCGAGAATTGCTGTGAGAGGCTGCTTTGCACCTCCGCCGCGAGGGCCGCCGTATGCTCCTCCGTTCGGAGAAAGCGTTCGGTGTTTCCATTGACCGTGATTACTCCTCGAGGGCCTGGCATCTTGAGCTTGAGGTATGCGTAGTGCGGCACTGCATTGAACTTTGCAAATGTGGTTCGTCCAAGCAGTGCATGATAGCCGCTACGGAACGGGACTATGTCGAAGATTAACTCTTCGCTTCGGAAGTTATCCGGGGATCCGAAGACCACTTCGAGTGTAACTGAGCCTGTACAATTGGCCTCTACACCCGGTATGACGCCTTTAAAGGTCGTCTTTGTGGGTTTAATCCTTGAGGGGTCTATGCCCATTTTGCGCATTGTATCCTGATAGAGCAGGTTCAGGCTGCTATCGCCGTCCATCAGGACTCTAGTGAGGTGAAATCCGTCGATGATTGGGTCAAGAACCAATGCGGCGAATCCGCCGTGGCGGATGCTAGTGGGGTGGTCCCTTCGATCAAAGGTGATCGGGCAGGAGGACCATGGGTTGAACTTTGGGGCGACTGGCTCCATCGCATATACGTCCCTTAGTGCATGCTTCCACTCCCTTTTGGGTATGTGGGTTGCGTATATCATGTTCACCGTCCGCACTTGTGGGGGGAAGCCCTTCTGTCCTCTATTGTTCGGCGGCTGGGGCTCTTCCTCATCATCGCTATGCAGCCCCTTGTCATTGAGTTCGGCATTTAACTTGCCTGCCTGTTTGAAGACCCAACAATCCCTGTTGTTGTGGTTGGCTAGTGTTTCGGGGGTGCCATGTATTTGGCACGAGCGATCGAGTATTCGGTCCAGATTGGACGGGCCCTGAGTATTTCTTTTGAACGGCTTTTTCCGCTAACCGGGTTTAGAGCCTCTGAATCCGACATTGACTGCCGTATCTTCAGCATTATCGCCGTTAATGCGGCGCTTGTGCTTGTTGCAACGCGACCTGCCATTGCTGTCCTTGGTATCCGAACTACCAGGGTTTTTGGTCAAGTTGTTACTACGAGCTAGCCAGCTGTCCTCTCCCGTGCAAAAGCGGGTCGTGAGTGTTGTGAGGGCTGCCATGGATTTCAGCTTTTCCTGTCCTAGGTGCCGGGCAAGCCACTCATCGCGGATGTTATGTTTGAAGGCTGCAAGGGCCTCTGCATCCGGACAGTCAACGATTTGATTTTTCTTGGTTAGGAACCGTGTCCAGAATTGTCTGGCCGATTCTTCTGGCTGCTGAATTATGTGGCTGAGGTCATCGGCGTCTGGTGGTCGCACATATGTGCCCTGGAAGTTATCGAGGAATGCGGCTTCCAGGTCCTCCCAACAACCAATTGATTCTGCTGGCAAGCTGTTAAGCCAATGTCGAGCTGGTCCTTTAAGCTTGAGTGCGAGGTATTTGATGGCGTGTATATCATCACCACTGGCCATGTGGATATGGAGGAGGTAGTCCTTGATCCAAACCGCAGGATCTGTTGTGCCATCGTATGATTCGATGTTTACGGGTTTGAAACCCTCGGGATTTGATGATCCATCACTTAAACATGAAGCATAGTGGGTGTGTGGCACCTCATATTGAGCTATATCACGCGCAGCTCAAA
This sequence comes from Aegilops longissima, assembly GCA_021605205.1. Classification (NCBI taxonomy): domain Eukaryota; kingdom Viridiplantae; phylum Streptophyta; class Magnoliopsida; order Poales; family Poaceae; genus Aegilops; species Aegilops longissima. The sequence continues at coordinate 714,763 of JAHIAM010003577.1, read as the reverse complement.
TGAGCTTTGTCTCATCGTGTTCGGCCCGGCCGAATTGATGTATCTGGCGTGACGGTTATCATCGGCGTGTAAGTGGGGCGCCACGTGATCCGTGAATCGATCTTGTTTGCTTTGCCTTGTCCTGCAATATGTCTCGCAGAGTCCAGCGCGTTTCCCGTGCCTTGGTACTTTTCGGCGGCGCGGGTGCGGCTTGAATGGAGGTCTAGAGGCCTCTCTGTCGCGACCCGCAGGGTGGCGGTCGGCCGCATCATCGCTGGTGATGTAGGTTTGGGTGCTTCTTCCTCTAATTGGGGTAGCAGCCTGCGTTTTGGGTATCTCTTGGAGGGCGTTCGAGTTTGTACTCTTGGCTGCAAGGACTTGATCCATCTGTCGACTAGCAAGTCTTGGTCAGCTCTAAGCTGTTGCTGCTTTTCTTGAGGCTGCTTGCCGTGGCCATAAGCCTGCGTTTGAAACACTCCTATTCGGCGGGATCCTCGAGGCACGACAAATTAAATGTCGTCGAGGCTTGCCTCATCTTGGAGGGAGGCATATAATTATCGTCCTCCACCTCCCCTGTCTGCCGCTCTATCATGAGGGTTGGCTTCTCCCTCCTCTGTGCTGAATCCTGCTTTGGAGGAGGTTGTCTTCAACCTTTATCCGGTGTTATTATCTCACGTGCCGGAATCACCGATTTTGCTGTGGCGGGATTTAGAGCGGCGCCGCTGACGCCGGCACTTGGGCTGTTTCTTGGAGGGGTCATCCTCCGCTGTTCCATCGCCGTTCCCATCTTTTGGGATGTCCACCATGTATATGTCGTATGATGAGGTGGCCTTCCAGTGCCCTGTAGGCGCTAGTTCTTGGTCGTCTCGGCATCATCGTCCATACCGTCGATGTCTTGGTCAAGTCGAGCATGTCGATTAAATCATCTACAATGGCTACAAAGTGGGTGGTGGGTGGGCGTTGAATTTCTTCGTCGTCCGCATCCCAACCTTCCTGACCGTAGTCCGGCCAGGGCTCTCCTGATAAAGAGAGAGACTTTAGTGAATTTAGGATGTTGCCAAAGGGCGAGTGCTGAAAGATGTCCGCGGCAGTGAACTCCATAACCGGCGCCCAATTGGATTCGATTGGCAGGGGCGCGGAGAGTTCGGAGTCCGGAGAGGAGTCCGGCACCTTGAGTCACGGTCTTCGCAAAGGACAGGATGGAGTTGACTTAATCGCCGTGAGATCGTAGCCCCGAGGCGGTGTCCAGCCACTCGTCCTCGATCGTGGAGTCGGCTCCGAGCTAAGGGTCGGGCGACGCTGAGGCGACCTCGAGCAACTTTGTTCAGCGGCAGAGCTAGATCATGCCCATCGAGACAGTCTGGCGCGCTTGGCTGTGGCTCGAATCCGTCGAAGATCAAGTCTCCGCGGATGTCGGCCATGTAGTTCAAGCTCCCAAATCTGACCTGATGGCCAGGGGCGTAGCTTTCGATCTGCTCAAGATGGCCAACTGAATTGGCCTGCAGTGCAAAGCCGTCGAATATGAAGATCTGCCCGGGCAGAAAAGTCTCACCCTGGACCGCGTCGTTGTTGATGATCGAAGGAGCCATCGGGCCTAAGGATGACGACACAGAGGAACTCTCAATGAAAGCACCAATGTCGGTGTCAAAACCGGCGGATCTCGGGTAGGGGGTCCCGAACTGTGCGGCTAGGCGGATGGTAACAGGAGACAAGGGACACGATGTTTTTACCCAGGTTGGGGCCCTCTCGATGGAGGTAAAACCCTAATCCTGCTTGATTAATATTGATGATAGGGGTAGTACAAGAGTGGATCTACCACGAGATCAGAGAGGCTAAACCCTAGAAGCTAGCCTATGGTATGATTGTTGTTCGTCCTACGGACTAAAACCCTCCGGATTATATAGACACCGGATAGGGTTAGGGTTACACAGAGTCGGCTACAATTGTAGGAGATCTACATATCCGTATCGCCAGGCTTGCCTTCCACGCCAAGGATAGTCCCATCCGGACACGGGACGAAGTCTTCAATCTTGTATCTTCATAGTCTAGGAGTCCGGCCAACGGTGATAGTTCGGCTATCCGGACACCCCCTAATCCAGGACTCCCTCACTTGCAATGGGAGAAGTGCTTAGCTTTGGGTTCAATCTTGCGGTGTCCTTTCCCAGTGACAGTAGGGGCATCAAGGCACGTATTGTATTTTTGCCATCAAGGATAACAAGATGGGGTTTTTATCATATTGCATGAATTTATCCCTCTACATCATGTCATCTTGCTTAAGGCGTTACTCTATTTTCTTGAACTTAATACTCTAGATGCATGCTGGATAGCGGTCGATGATTGGAGTAATAGTAGTAGATGCAGGCAGGAGTCGGTCTACTTGTCTCGGATGTGATGCCTATATACATGATCATTCCTAGATATTCTCATAACTATGCTCAATTTTGTCAATTGCTCAACAGTAATTCGTTCACCCACCGTAAAATACTTATGCTCTTGAGAGAAGCCACTAGTGAAACCTATGGCCCCCGGGTCTATCTTCATCATATTGATCTTCCATCACTTTATTATTGCTTTGCTTTTTTACTTTGCCTTTTATTTTACTTTGCATCTCTATACCAAAAATACCAAAAATATTATCTATCATCTCTATCAGATCTCACTCTCGTAAGAGACAGTGAAGGGATTGAAAACCCCTATTCGCGTTGGTTGCGAGGAGTTATTTGCTTTGTGTAGGTACGAGGGACTCGCGCGTAGCCTCCTACTGGATTGATACCTTGTTTCTCAAAAACTGAGGGAAATACTTACGCTACTTTGCTGCATCATCCTTTCCTCTTCGGGGAAATTCAACGCAGTGCTCAAGATGTAGCAACGTGTTGTTTCGTTATCAGCTTCAACATAAGCCGCCACACGGGGCGAGTCGTGACGGATGTCACTGGGAAGAACCGCCTCTACTCCATAAACCATGAAGAAAGGCGTATAACCCCTGGACCTGTTGGGGGTAGCATTGATACTCCAAAGCACTAAGGGTAACTCCTCAACCCAACAACCTGGCGTCCTCTGCAAAGGGACCATAAGCCGGGGCTTTATGCGTCTCAAGATTTCTTGATTGGCTCTTTCAACTTGACCATTGGACTAGGGGTGAGCCACTGACGAAATGTCAAGACGAATATGCTCTCGTTGACAAAATTCTTTCATAGCACCCTCACACAGATTAGTACCATTATCTGTTATGATGCTATGAGGGTAGGAAAAATGGAAAATCACCTTTTTAATGAATTGAAGCCATTGCCGCATCACACTTGCTGACCGACTCTACCTCAACCCACTTTGTAAACTTGTCAACCGCCACCTAGGGTCCAACCATATCCAACCCCCAAACCGGAAACGGCCAAAGTGATAGGAATCATCCTCAATTCTTGAGCCGGCACATGAGCTCCTCTGGAAAATTTCTGACAGCTGTCGCACTAGCTAACCAGATCTTCTGCATCAGCATGAGCCGTCAGCCAATAAAACCCGTGAAGAAAAGCTTTAGCCACGAGAGACTTAGAACCGACATGATGGCCACAATCTCCTTCATGAGTCTCTCTTAGAATCTCATGGCCCTCTTAGGAGAAATACAACGCTGAAACACGCCTGTGACACTGCATCGGTGTAACTCGCCGTTGACGATGGTCATTGACTTAGACCGCCGGGTTATTTGCCTGGCCAAAGTTTCATCCTCAGGTAACTCCCCCCGGGTCATATAAGCCAAATACGGAACCATCCAATCAGGAATAACATGAAGAGCCGCCACCAACTATGCCTTCGGGTCAGGGATAACACGATCCTCCTCCGTAGGCAATTTTACGGAAGGATTATTCAGAATATCAAGGAAGACATTTGGTGGTACCGGTTCAGGCTGAGACCCCAGCCGGCTTAAAGCATCAACCGCCTCATTTTTCCTATGATCAACATGTTCCACTTGATAACCCTTGAAATGACTAGCAATAGCATCAACCACCCGACAATAAGCCGCCATGAGCGGGTCTTTGGAATCCCAAGTTCCTGAGACTTGCCGAGCCACAAGATCTGAATCTCCGAAACACCTTAGCCGGCTTAGTTCATCTCTTTAGCCATCCGAAGACCATGGAGCAAGGCCTCGTATTCAGCTGCATTGTTATTACAAGGAAACATCAACCTTAAGACATAATAAAACTTATCACCTCGTGGGGAAGTCAAAATAACTCCAGCCCCCAAGCCTTCATACTGCCTGGATCCATCAAAATTAATAGTCCAATATGTATTATCAGGCTTCTCCTAAGGCATCTGCAACTCTGTCTAGTCATTGATGAAATCCACAATCGCCTTAAACTTGATAGTTGTCCAAGGCATATACTTTAAACCATGGGGTCCAAGTTCAGTGGCCCACTTGGCCACCCGGCCTGTAGCTTCTCTGTTTTGAATAATATCCCCTAGCGGAGTAGAACTGACCACAGTGATGGGATGACCAAGGAAATACTCCTTAAACTTACGACTAGCCATGAACACTCCATAAACGAGCTTCTGCCAATGTGGGTACGTTTGCTTAGATTCAATTAATACCTCAATGACATAGTAAACCAGCCTTTGAACTAGATATTCCTTGCCCGATTCCTTTCTTTCCACAACAACCGCTACGCTGACGGCTCGGCTGTTAGTAGCCACATATAAAAGCAAGGGCTCCTTATCAATAGGAGCTGCAAGAACCGGCGACTCAGCCAACTGCTTTTTAAGCGCCTCGAAGTGCCTGATTGGTAGCATCACTCGAGACAAAATGATTTGTTTTCTTCATCATCTGATATAGAGGGATAGCCTTTTCTACCAGGCGGCTTATAAACCGGCTCAAAGCTGCAATACGACCCGCCAAACGCTGGACGTCGTTGATACATGCTGTTTTAGCCAAAGAAGTGATAGCCTTGATTTTCTCTGGGTTAGCTTCAATACCTCTCTTAGAGACAAAAAAACCCAAGAGCTTGCCTGCTCGCACCCCAAAGACACATTTAGCCGGGTTGTGCATCATCGTGTAGACCCGGAGGTTGTCGAAGGTCTCCTTCAAATCATCTAACAAGGTCTCCTTGTTCCTGGATTTCACAATGATATCATCAACATAAGCATGAACATTGCGCCCGTTCTGGCTACGGAGGCAGTTCTGAACACATCGCTGATAAGTCGCCTGGGCACTCTTGAGCCCAAAAGGCATACGAGGCGCTCATACACGGACTCCGGCTAGCCAAAGAGCTCAGCATCCGCCGGATCCTGTGCTATGGCGACTCGGATTTGGTGGTCCAGCAGTCATCTGGCGACTGGGACGCTAAGGACGCAAACATGGCGAGCTATCGCTTCCTTGTTCAGCAAATCAGCGGCTACTTTGAAGGATGCGAGTTCCTCCACGTGCCACGGGCGACAACGAGCAAGCAGATGCCACAGCGCGGATAGGCTCAACCCGACAAGCTATACCAACGGCGTCTCTCTCAATGCCTCCTCAAGCCGTCTATCAAGCCGTCTCCAGAATCCGACTCCATCTTCGTGCCGCCTAACCCCGACGCAGCCGGATCCGGCTTGGGGATCCAAGCAGGCGGCCCGGGGACTTCGATAGGCGGCTCGGGGACTGCCATAGTCGCACCCGGCCTGGGGACTTTAGAACCCGGCCCGGGGACTGCTTCAACACCACAGGCGGCGGCCAGCTCCAGCTCTTCACCACCCAGCCCACCATACAGTTGCGATGGCCGTGTTGGCTATAGAAGAAGTCACAGCTCCACCATGGGCTCAGCCCATCCTCAACTTCCTGGTAAACAAAGAACTGCCGGCTGATGAGATCGCGGCGAGACAAGTCCAACGCCAAGCCGGGGCATATACTATTGCCAACAGAGAGCTCGTCAGGCGCAGTGTCACTGGAGTCTTCCAACGCTGCGTCGAGCCAGAGAAGGGCATAGCAATCCTCAAAGACATTCACCAAGGCGAATGCAGCCACCACGCAGCCTCAAGATCCCTCGTTGCCAAAGCTTTCTGCCATGGATTCTTTTCGCCGACTGCCTTGGACGACGCCAAGGAGTTAGTCAAGCATTGCAAAGGCTGCCAAGTCTTCAGCTCAAGCAACACTGCCGGCTTGACCTCAAGACCATTCCCCTCACCTGGCCTTTTGCCGTCTGGGGACTGGACATGGTGGGCCCATTCAAGACGGCGCGCGGCGGCATGACACTCTTGCTTGTCGCCGTGGATAAATTTACCAAGTGGATCGAACAAAAGCCGATTAAGAAGCTGAATGGGCCGACTGCCGTGATATTCATCGCAGACATTACAACTCGGTACGGCATGCCTCACAACATCATCACCGACAACGACACGAATTTCGCCAAGGTAGCATTGGCACGTTTCTGCGCGACGCAGGGTATCCGGCTGGACCTAGCGTCCGTTGTCCACCCGCAGTCAAACGGCCAAGTTGAGCGAGCCAACGGCCTCATCCTTTCCGGCATCAAGCCCCGGTTGGTCGTGCTGTTGGAGCGCTCGGCCGGTTGTTGGCTCGACGAGCTGCCGGCCGTCCTATGGAGTCTGCGCACTACCCCAAACAAGTCAACCGGCTTCACCCCTTTCTTCCTTGTATATGGTGCCAAGGCCGTCATCCCAACCAACATCGAGTTCGACTCGCCTCCGGTGACCATGTACACGGAAGCGAGAGGCCAAAGAAGCGCGAGAAGACGGTGTGGACCTCTTTGGAAGAAAGCGGCTGTTAGCCCTCGGCCGGTCTGCCATCTACCAGCAGGGTTTGCGCCGCTACCATAGCCAGAAGGTCAAGCCAAGATCCTTTCAAGAAGGCGACCTTGTGCTCCGGCTGATCCAGCGAACAGCCGGCCGGCACAAGCTCTCGGCCCCTTGGGAAGGTCCCTTCGTCATCAGCAGAGCATTGGAAAACGACTCCTACTACCTAATCGATGCCACGAAGCGAAGGCACGAAAGAGAGATGATTCCGGCAAGGAGTCGGAACGACCATGGAACGCCAACCTCCTCCGAAGATTTTACAGTTAAAATGCAGTATGTATCACGCTACCTTTTGTACTAAGTATGAGACAATGCCCCCGAGGAACACTCGGGGACTGCCCTACTTTATCTATGAATGGCGAGTATCATGCTTATGATTTTGTCATTACACTTTTTTCCTCGTCGGCACGGGTTCGACCAGGTCGGCCGGGGACTAACCATATGAGTTATATTCAAAGTTACGCTGCGATCGGACAAGTAGTGTGCGGCACCCAATCCCTCTCTTGTCAAAAGCCACAGCTCGAAGAACCGACCGTCCGGCTGGCAAGAGTCAAAGGCAGGAAAGGATGGCCACACGAAAAACGGCTAAGGACCAACAAACTTATATAACAAAAGCCGGTTTCCTCCCATTGCCGACCGGCTACCAGAGTAGCCGGCCGGCTAGCTTACCATTCCACCCTGCCACAATCCAACAAAGCTCAAGTACTTGCCTTCCCACAAATAGCCAAGTTCCTCCCCAGCCACAGATTGCAGAGCAGCTGTTAAATTGGGAAAAGGCAATCAAGGGAAGGCGGCAAAGAAACAACCTAAGGATAAAAATCAAACTCGAATGGAAGCCAAACACATGCATAATTATATTTACACAAAGCCTTGAAGGCGGCATTCAACATAGTCTGAATACACCCCGATGGGTGGAACTGCATAAAGTTAATAACATTTGTTCAAAAAGCAACAGCGAAAAGCGGCAGATCAAACCAGCGAACCTTGAGCAAATCGAGGCAGGTCGTGCGGCGGCGGCGAGTCTTGGCTGGAGGAGTGGCGGCTGGCGAGTCTCGGCCGATCATCACCCCCGGCAGGCAGCTGCTTCGCGCCTCTTTGCTGGAGGCACGATCAGGCTGAAGCTAGTTGGTCGCTTCGCCGTCGGGCGCGGCGTCTTCGCCGCCCTCCTCCTCTTCGTCTTCGGCTTCATCGCTGGAAGAAATCTCCTCTGCCAAGTCCTCGCCTTCCACCGGGTTCAGCCCGAACCATTCCTTCGGCTGGGCAACTCCGTTGTCGTTCACTTCAGGAGCAAAAATGCTGGTGTCGGTGTACTCGGTGATAGCCGAGTCGCGCTGGATGATAGCCGGCCGCACCGCCACCAGCTCCTCGTCAGCCTCCTGCCTCCAAGTGCTCAGCTGGCGCAGGCTTAGCCCAGGATACTAGTCCTGGACGAACTCGAGCGCCCGCCCAGCGCAGGACCGAGCAGCGGAAGCCTTCCAGGCCTCGAAGCGGCCAACCGCAACCTCGGCCGGTCGGCGGTCTGGTGAGGTGCGAGGATCACCTCGTCGGGCGAGCGGCGTAACACTTGCGCCTCGGCGCTTTGAAGCCGGAGCATGCGGTGAGCTGGCTGCAGCCGGCCTGATCGTAAAGTTGCTCCTCAAGCGTCCGGCTGGCGTCTGGCGCGATCTCAACCCCTGCTTGCCGGCGCGTCTCGCGGTGGGCCTCGATGGCTTGGCTGGCGGCAATGGAGTAGCCGGGGAAGTAATCTGTGTGAAGAACAAGGAAACAACACAAAAATCAGGAGATGAACAAGAGGGCAAGGAGCAAGCAAAGGGTGAAAAGGGGAAGGCGGCCTACCATCGATCAGATCCTCCACCTGTCCATAGCCCTCACTCAACGCTTGCCTTGCTTCAGCCCAGCCCGCCGCCTCGGTCTCGAACTCGTCCTTAAGGGCGGCCTCGTTGTCCTACGCCTTCTTCAGGGCCGCCTTGTGGCTCTCCTCCTGGCCGGTCAGCCTCTTGGCCAGGTGGTCGCGTTCCTGGGCCAAGGCGACGATTTCGGCCTCCTTGGCGCGAAGAAATGATCTGGTCCCTTGAGCTGCTCCCTCAAGTCAGCATTAGCCCCTGCAAACATGGAGAAAAAGGAATAAAATAGTAAGGAAGAAGTCGTCAGGGAAGATCCGACCCGGCTGCTCAGCAGGCGGCCCGAATCTCGGGGACTACACCCAGTGGGTGCGCTGATGCGCCCCCACTTGAGGTAGAAGAAACCAACTACTCACTCCGGCTAATCGTCAAGTCGGCGGCCTTCTGGCTCAGCTCCTGAGCCTGGGAGTTGAAGGCAGCCACGCAAAGATTGTGATACTCCTGGAAATCAGACGAAGCGCAAATAAGAACGAGATTGCCGTCAAGGTCTGCTAAGAAGTTTCAAGCCGCCTCCTCAGCAGCCGACTCGAAACTCGGGGACTACACCCGATGGATGCTGTTGGCCTTACCCCACGAAAAAATCAAAAAAGAAATCGATCAAGGCCAGAAGACTCACCCCGGACGACCGCGCGTGTGGTGAGGAACTCCTGGGTGTACCATTGCAGCAAGCCGGCCCGAGCCTGAAGCCGGCGTCGGACCTCCTGTGCCGCCACGTTCAGCTCGGCCGTCCCGCTGCTGGGCGTCCACTTGGACGTGCTGACGCTGGCCGCCTCCCGGTCATGTGCCGTCGAGCAGGCGCCCGCGGCTCTTTGCGGCTCTGGCGTCGAGGACGCCTCTCCCACGCGCCGGTGAGGCGCTGCCTGCACCACAAGATCCGCCCCCGCCGCCGACTCGCCCCCGGCTGGCTGCCCAGGCGCCGCAGCAGGTCGGCCGCCTTGGCCCACTCCAGTCGGCGCTGGCTGTGGCGCCTCCCCCGGGATCGTCACGTTATCCTCCCTCCTCTCCATCACCGGCTGATCGCGGTCCGCCTCCTCCGACGGAGGCACGGGGATTTCGGGAGCCACGACACGAAGGGGAATGACGAGCTGCGGAGGCTGATTGCACAAAGTCTCCGCCTCCCTCTCCACGGCCGCGGCTTCCGCCTGGGCCTTGGCCGCCGCGTCGGCTTGCGCCTCGGCCGACTTCTCCGCCGCCTCCTGGATGGCCCTCCGCTCCGCCGCCTCCCGCTCCTCCCGAGCCTCCCGCGCATTCTGCTCCGTTGCCTCCATGAGGTCGGCGCGGGGGTCCACTCGGCGGGAACCGAACCCTCCGTCGGTCCGACTATGGGCGGCGTCAACCCATTCAAGGGAAAGCGGCGCCCTGTTCAACAAATCAAGAAGGCGACTTAGATGAGCCTCAACCAAAGAAGATAAAAAGTACAAGACACCCAACACTTACGCCGGAGACCGCTTGTGGCTGCTTCACCACCTTGCGGAAGTGGGTGCCATGCCGGCCGCCTCGTCCCGCTTAGTATGCCACCCTTGACTCTTGAGTTTCTTGACGGCTGCCGAAGAGACCAGCCAGCCCGGCGCTTTTGCGCGCCACTCTGACGATGAGCGCGGCGGAAGATCAGCGCCTTGACGATCGGCCGCCGGTGGCGGCTGGGATAACCTCAACCGTCATCGTCCGGCTATTCCACGAAGCCGGTTTGTGAGTCGGGGCGCTGCCTCTCCGCGATTCGCGACTACGGCGTCGTCCATAGCGGCCGCCCCCAGATCCGGGTCGTCGGGGTCGTCCATGGTGCGGTCGGCCATAAATTGGCGCTTCGGTGAGTTTGAAGTTGGAGATATAATTCACCGTGTAAGATACCTCGTCACGAGGCATCTCTCTGGTGCTCAGCAGGTACGGGTCGAAATGGCCGCTCATTTGGCAGATCATGTGCGGCCGGCTTTGGAGCGGAAGCACCAGGCGCTCCACGAAGGCGGCCACCAGGTCGGCCCCCACCAAGCCCTCCGATTGGACCATCACCCGGAGCTGGGTGACGGCGGCGTTCCCGGCTAGGGAGAGCGACCGGGCTCGGATGGACCAAGACGGCTGCCTCCCAGGCGGCGGGCCGGCTACGTAAGCCGGCAGATTGAGGTAGTCGCCTTGCGCGGCGACGTTCTTCACGTAGAAGTCACGACTGCTGCCAAAGCTTCACCGGTTGGATCAGCGGGATAAGCGAAAAGGTTGTTGTCGGCCGTCCTCCGCTTGGCGATGAAAGCGCCAGGAGCGGGCACGCCCGTGAGACGATGCCGAGCTTGCCTGGAAGAACTCCCAAAGAGCTCCAGTGGGGAGGACTCGAGAAAACCCTCGCCGCGGTGTGAAGGAAGATAGCAGCATCACCGTGTTAGGGGTGAGGTGATCTGGTGGAGATTGTAGAATTCGAGGAAGGAGCGGAAGAACCGCTCGCCCGGCAGGCCGAGGCCGCAGGTAGTCTGAGCGGAAGATGACCCTTCGCCCTCCTCGGCGCCTGGCGAAATCTCCGCCTCGGCGTGGCCGGAGTCTTCACGAGGTCTCGCTCGGCAACCGCCACGTCCGTGAGCCAATCGATGTGAACTTCATGGACGTTGGAGCCGTCCCACGAGCTCGACAGCGCCATGGGAGCGAGAGGAAGGAAAGAGGCGTGGTGGCGGAGAGCACGGCCACACGACGAAGGAACCGCGGCGAGCTAAGATAGTTCACGGTGGAATGACGCGGTGGTGAGTGCGCTGCAGCGGCAGAAGAGTGAAGAAGGAAGTAGAGGAAGGAGAGGAGGCGAGGCGGCGTGCGAGCCTGCCTCCCTCTTCCCCTACTTATAGGCTCGGGCAGCGGAGCCGAGGAGGCGAGGCGTGGGGGAACGTGGGATTAACTACGCCCACTCCCCCCATGTCCCACGATTATTGCGCCCTAAAGGCATGCTGAAACTGCCACGGGAAGACGAGCAGTCCACTTGGGCCAGAAAGGATCCGCGCGTGGGCCAACGCGTAAGTTTGGTAGGCCCCGGCCTGCGGCGACGTCCCGTCGCGCGCGTGGGCTGGCAGGCCTTTTGGGCCACGTGGCGCGCAAGGTGATGCGCGGTCAACGCGCAAGCTGGCTCGCTTTCCCTCCTTCTAACTACGGAGCTTCCCGAAGATGGCGCACCCATTCAAGGTCGGCTCCTAGCTGCCGACTTCTCAGGATAGGAAGCTGATCGAGCTTCTCGTCCTCCTTCCGACCTCGAAGCCCAATCAGCTTCGGGGACTACTGTCGGAGTAAATGACCACGGGTAGCCTAGCCGGCTCCCCCTGGGGCTTCTGAAAAAATTTCAAGCCAGTCAAGCCATCCAATATGCAAGACGCTGGGCCGCCTTCTCCCGGCCGGCTGTCATTCAGGCCGGCTATCGGGAGGCGGCCCGGCCCCAAGACCCACAAGCAGAAGGCCTCAAGAGGGCCGGCCTCCGATGAGTCGGCTACCCGAGGGCCGACTCCACATAGCCGGCCACGAGAAGGCCGACTCCGAGAAGCCGGCCACCCCGCAGGCGGCCAAGGCCGCACCCTCAGAAGCTGCACCCACATAACGGTGATGAGACGGGGCGTGGCTACGGTGTGAACCTGCCACCCCGCATCCGGAGCGCCGTGGCTACTGCAGTGTCAGTCGGGGCAGCCATCACCGTCCGTGGCATGTTGCCATGTTGACCATGACATCACCCATGACAGGCAGTCAGTACTACCCGCAGGCGGTGGGCCCCGCCGGTCAGAGAGATGCCCGAAGGCGGCTCGGCCTCCCCCAGTCGGCCTGAGATATGGCCGGCTTCCCATAGCCGGCTTGTTCCTCCCTCGAAGGAAGCGCCTCATTAAGGAGACAAGAGGAGGTGAGGCTACAGTGATCGCCGCCAAGGCGGCGGCACTGTAGCCATGCTTACCCCGACAAAGCCCTCGTCGCCGAGATTGAGGCAGCGAGAACCAGCCCCGACAAGGCCCTCAACGGTGGGGCCAGCTTGTCGACCAGGAAGGTGGCAGCCGGTGGGACCCACCAAGTCGGCGGGCCCCAGCGCCCTGCGGAGAAGCCGGCGGACGAAGACACTGACGGCTAGGGCCCATGCCAAGCCGGATTACCATTGTACCCCTGGGGGGTAGGCCTATATAAACCCTGCAGGGCACCCATGCAAAGGGTTGATCTCTTAGAGTTTTAGACACCACATAAAGGGAAGAGGAGAGCTAGCCGTGCCCTTCTTCTTCCTCTCACCGAACAGCTCAAGGAGCCTCTTGTAGCAACTTGTTCATCTAGTGATCATGCGGAGACCCCTTGAGCAGCGATAGGGGTGTTATCTCCACGGAGAGCCCAAGCTGGGTAAGATTCGGCGGGCGTGCATGTCTTCGCCTCATCCGTTTCCGAGCACCGCGACGCCTTATTGGCTCCCACTATGATTAGCCACCCGTTGGCATATGTCGCACCTACCACCCGACAAGACTAGTTGTAGCCACACACATCACACTGGCTTTTACTGTATATTTCATGCGATTACATTTGGCACATCGAGATCTAAGCAATCTACAATAGGATGAAAAGACTGGCATCCTTCACATTATTGGCAAGCTCAGTTCATAAAGACAAGTAATTCAACCATTCCGTGGGTAGATCAAAAGCGTCACTGGAATATTTTCACTGCCCCAATCATACACGCAAAAGGGGCGACGCCACCTCGGGTGGCTGGAAAGTGTGCACCTTGTTTGAGTCGTCTAGGTTGGCCCAGTCTAGTTATGTTCGTCCCAACGCACGAGCAGGCAATGTAAAAAATGAATAAAAACGTTTCAATTTGGATGGGCCAATAACGTAAGTGCAAGGCAGGCTCGCGGCCCAAATGAGCGCCTCCCATATCGATTGATAGCTGGAAAAATCCCAGTTCGTTCCCTCCAGCCTCCAGTCTGGTTCGCTCCTAACCTAGCCGTCGCTGGATAGACTAACACATCACTACCTTGCGCTCTCGTTGGAGGGCGATCGCCAGGCTTCAAGAGAATGGAAAGACAAGAAGATGAAGATCCAGACCTGGGTGTAGCATGCGTGGGAGGCAGCGGTGACAGCATGGGCATGGCATCGAGCTTGCGCAATTGGACAGTCGCAGCTTGCAAGAGAAACATGCGCAACGAGCAGGTACATCACATCCCTGATTATATCTAATTCAACTATTCAATTTCGCCAATAGTTAAACCTGACGGTGTTGTGAAACTGCTTGTATGTAGGTAATCTATGAGAAAATGAAACCAATTTCTGCTTATTTTATAACTCCCCCAATAAATACTGAACTGACTGAATCTGATGTATCTAATCAAGTTTCTGGTGCAAACTACAAGCTCATGTTGTTCTTGAGCCTGAAGTGTCTAATGAATAGACTGCTAATAAAGGATTTGATGCAAACATTTTACATGCTCCTGGTGATGAACATATAGTGTCTAATGAGGGATCTAATGCAAGCATTTTGCAAGCTCCCATTGAAGGATTTAGTGTCTAATGATGATCTGCTATGTTGAGAGAGACATAGAGATTTGTAGGCATTGATGACAAGCAAATTATAGTACATTTTCATGGCTTCAGGAAACGTCGAGGCCCTCTACCAGAAAGTCCCCGTATCATGACAACGTAGCATAAATACTTTTCTAATATGTTGTTTGAAACTATTGGCATACTTGTGCAGGATAGATATATTGATATGCAGTTTATGACCGGTTATAGGTGCAATTACACTTTGATATTTTCAGCCAGAGAACGAATAATTCAAGCAGGTACAGACCATGTTAGTAGTCATTGTACACCATGTTGCATTTTGTGTTTTTTGGTGCTTGCATCATTTAGTGTTTTATAATCTGAACTACTTTGGGTCATTAGCTGGTTTTCAAAGTGCATGTAGCTTCACATTTCTCAAGTTATGTTGATTTCCGAAGTGCAAGTGCCTTCGTATTTTTTAAGTTAAATGTTCGCCCCTAGTAACTTGAATTCGTGGATCCGCCACTGCACACAAATCATACACGTAGTCCAGTATGAATTAAATGAAATGCAGGGACTTACGCTAGCTCGTTGTACAGGCTCACTGCAGCTCTGCTTGCGCTTGGGATGTTCCATGTACAAGTCCATGTTACCACTTGCTTGGTGCAGGCCTTGTGCTCCTTGCATCTCCCTCTGCATTTTTGACATGGCGAATGGTTGATCAAATAAGAGGAATCGACCTTGCTGTTGTACAGGAGGACAAATACTTACAAGGTTATACGGGTGTGCAGGATGTGTACCAGATCCCATAGCACCATCATGCTTCGCTAAAAAATGGTTTTGCTTGTTTGAGATGACATCTCCAGAAGAAATAAGAGTTAAAGTCAGAGTTGCATAGGCGTGTAAGCTAAGAGAGCAGTGAAAGGATATCCAAACATCGTCGGAACAGTGCACAAGGGAGTGATGTGTGGATACCTAGTTCGGGCCGGGCGTTTGGGCATGCTCGCCTAGCTAGAGTCGGGTCACTTGAGCCGTTGAGGGTGATGTGCTGGCGTTCGCTGGCAGCGACGGATGCAGATCTTGTGTGGCAGCGGAGTGCTATGATGCAGTGGGCGAGACCGTTGGTGAAGCCGCAATGGCCTCGGGGGGGGGGGGGGTGGGGTGGAGGTGCGACGATGTGCTTGGTGAAGTGGCCCCGGTGAGGTGGGAGACGGCGTCGGTGAAGCGCACCTGATGCGGTGGAAGTCGTTGTCTATGAGGCACGTTGGTTGCGGCAGCCGACGATGTCGGTGGACCACCCGGTGCGGTGGACGAGGGCGTAGATGAGGTAGCTCCGGTGGGGTAGTGAAGCGCGACCGTTGTCTTCGTCATTGTCATCTGACACAGTGGTGGGGAAAGGGACGAGACGAGGGGAGATTCAAACTTTGCTTGGGTTGGCAGCTAATGAGGGATTTGAGCAATCTGGGCGCGGAAGGGGACGGTGGATAAGGGAGATTTTGCAGGGCTGGAATTGGGGCCGCCAGATATTTCAATCCGAAATGTGGAAGCGCAAACTTATTTTGTCGTCGTTCTTTTTTGGGGGGGAGGGGGAGGGAGGGAGGGGGTGGGTGGCTGGGTGCTAATCGTCTGTACGACACACGCGACCACCACGACATGACCCTGGTCTGCCTGGTGCGCCTACATTTGAGAGTGCAAACAAATCTTCTTTCATTTGCAAACGCAATTGTATGTATTACCATGCCCTTGTTTTCCTTGCAAATAATTAATCATTCGAAATGAGATACTATAAATTAATTAATAAGGAGTTATTTGAAAAAAAAAAATCAAAACGGTATCCACGCTAACGTGGATTAGAGTGTGTGTCACATAATTAGTTATTTGAATTAGAGTGTGTGTCACATAGAAATCTCCAATTCTAACATGGATTTCGCATTTCACAGTATCCACGCTACTTTTTTAATACAAATTCATATGTATATGATGAACACCATGGTTGTGAGAAACTTTGGATGGATTCAAGCATATGACCTACAAAATAGCACAACAATCGAGTCAATGTCAACTTTTCCAAACCTAATATGGCACGAATTCGATATATTTACCCAGATGCATGGTCCTCAGTTCAAATCTTACAATGTACACGGAATTGAAACATCGATATTAAGTCTCGTACTATCTACATTCAAATGTTGTTTATAGCCCCACCACCCCCCTCGGTACACACGCTACATGCTTCCTGTATCGGTCAATCTTCCTCTCCTAACCACCTTAGGAGGCTATCGGTTTCCAACACACATTCATTCTTTCTCTCCATGTTTCGATCTCTAACTCTCTCAACTACACAACCCCCTTTTTTCCACTCTGTTACCAAATGTATTTACCTCACACACCCGCCATTGCTCCCCAAGCCGAGCTCTCCCTCTCTCTCTCTCTCCCTCCCACCCTCTCTCGCTAGATACATGCATTACCTATCTAGCCCCCAACCTCTCGTGCGCACGCACACACGTTGTCTATCTAGGTCACTACCTCGAGACTGTCTCACTCTTTCTTCCGCACGGACGGCCACACTCGCTCAATCTCACTATCTTTATCTGAGTCTCGATTAACCTCGTTTTCTTTCACACACAAATGATATATCTCCCTATTTGGGACTCGATTGACACACTCTATACTCTCTCAGGCAGATTGTCTATCTAGTTCAGTCCATCCAAGCCGCCCCCACTCTTTCGACCTCATGGCGGGCTACGCTCGCTCAATCTCTCTCTCTCCCTCTCTCTCTCTCTCGCTCGCTCTCTCTCTCTCTCTCTCTCTCTCTCTCTCTCTCTCTCTCTCTCTTTGTATGTCTCGATTGACCTCTCTCTTTCTCGGACACAAACGATATATCTCCATGTTTGAGCCCAAATCGACATATTCATATTGTATACTATCTCATGCACATTGTCTATCTAGGTCACTCTCTCCAACCCGTCTCACTCTTTCGATCGCATGACGACCCACACTTGCTCAATCTCTCTCCCTTTATATATGTAATCGATTGACCTTGATTCCTCCAACGCACCAAATATATCTACATGTCTGTGGCTGGATCATCTCTCAAGCTCTATCTTACAGCCCTCACCCTTCCCAAAAGCTCAATCCGACAATGTCTCTCTAGAGCATATATATCTTTTCCATGAATGTCGGACCACACTCACTTTGTCTCTCTATCTATATGTCTCTCGATTGACCTCGCTTTCTCATGCCATATCTTCCACACATTGAAGCTACCTCTCCATCCCTCGCAAAGCTGGAGCTATTTACATTGCGAGGGGGACTCCAACCTTGGATTAATTTGTGTAGGCATTTATTCCGGTGGGTTTAGATTATATTTTCGTAGCATTCGGCCCACAACTACTCCGAACACCGTTGCAACCCCCGCACCTCCCCCAGTTGATTTCCCTCTGGCTCGGTCATCACTCTCTCGCACGTCCTTTCTCGCCTTCAATGTCGCACCATGGTATTATTGCAAAAAACTCTGTTGTTCTCTTTAGTTATTACAAATAAGCTACAATACCACACACCGATAGTCCACCTAGAATGGAACAAATTTCGACCCACAAATTAAGGTGCTACAAACTACACACCGAGGGGCCCACCTGTCATGAAACAAATTTGGACCCATATACAAATTAAAAAAAATAAATGACGAGGATCAAACATGCGACTAGGGCCTTCAAGGCGCACGTCAATAGGCAACATATGTAGAACAACAATTTTTGTTTTTTCGGACTGAACACTGTGAGGCAAAACCTACCTATACATGTACAACAAAATATACAAATGTACAACAGAATGTGCCAAATGATTAAGGCAGAGCATTGATCCATTCCAGGAGCAGTGGCTTGATCGAGGCCTTCATCCTATGGGAGTGCATAGTGATGTCATGAATAAATTTGGATTTCCATCTGCCAAAGGTTGGCCTAATATGCCTGAATATCCTATCATTCCTTGTGGTCCAAATGCTCCAGGCAGCCAGGTAAACCACCTCAAAGAAAAAAGGGCGTTGGAAGCTTCTCTTGGCAGCCAAGATGCATTCACGAGGAGCTAGCCCTGCATACCAGGTAACCTGCAGGTAATTCCAAACTCTGATGCTGAAAATACATTTGAAGAAGAGATGATCTCTGTCCTTATGCAGTTGGGCCACACACATAGGGCATAAATTGTCATCCTCCTCTGTTCTCCAATGCCTTCTGAGTAGCATATCCCTCGTATTGAGCCTATCATTCAGCATCAACCAAGCAAAAACCTTGATTTCCATAACACATTTGCTCTTCCATATCCATTTACAGGGATCATCATCAGGGAGGTGTGCATGGGCCAGGGTGTAATAACTCTTGGCAGAGTATTGACCACTTCCAGGTGTCCAAGACCAAGTATCAGGTTCATGAGGTCTTGTTTGCAGGCTTGATAAAGCAGAATTTAGAGAAACCAATTCATCCATTGCTTCCCAAGAGAGTGGCAATTGAAAGAAAGTGGCAATATCAAATTGCTCAATGAAATTTCTGACAGAAATCTTGTCATCCAGTGTGAAGGAAAATAGTCTAGGGAATCTCTGTTTAATTGGCTGGTGGCTTCCACCTAAGCTCCATGTGTCATGCCAAAAGAGAGAGTTGTTTCCATCATTGATTGTGATAACACAATGAGTTCTGTAAACATCACTTAGCTTCTTGATATCTCTCCACCAAAAGGATCCACACTGAACAAGTGCATGAGGGACCACTTCATTGTAGTAAGTGTCCCAAATCAAAGAAACCCATGGTATATCAACCTTGTTATAAAACTTGTGCAGGTGTTTGGTGAGCAAGGCCTTATTCTGAATTACAAGGTTGATTATCCCCATGCCTCCCTTATCTTTTGGTTTACAAACCATTGGTCAGGCTGCTAAAGATTGTTTTGGGGTATCAGAGTTTCCTCTCCATAAACATTGCCTCATTATTCTCTTAAGCTGCTTAATGATAGCAGCTGGCAAGCTAAGACTGCAAAGGAAATAAATTGGCATGGAGGTAAGAACAGACAGTAGCAGTTGTAGTCTGGCCCCCTGGGAGAGGAGGGAGGAGCTAGCAGAGAGTCTTCTTTCAACTCTGTCCACCACAGGCACCAGGTCTTGCACCCTGGGTTTGGTGTGGTACCCACAGGTAAACCTAGATAGGTGAAAGGGAGAGACCCAACCTGACATCCAAAGATTGCAGCCAACCTGGTGGTTTCCTCCTGTGAGACATTGATGGGAAGAATGCAGGACTTCTGAAAATTGACTTTTAAACCAGTTGATTTAGAGAAGGCCATCAGCATATTCTTGAGAGCTAGAAGTTGAAATTCATCAGCTTGAATGATCAATAGGGTATCATCTGCATACTGAACTATTGGAAAATTTGGGTCATTAGAGGGAATGGGGAGGTTAAGTAAACCCTGCTGTAGCATTTGGTTAACCACAGATTGAAGCAGGTCAGCAGCAATGACAAACAGGAGAGGAGATAGAGGGTCCCCCTGTCTGACACCTCTTTTGCAATTAAATTGTTTGCCAGGTACCCCATTTAGTAGGATGGAAGAAGATCCAGTTGAAAGCAGCTCCTTAATCCATCCTATCCATTTTGCATCAAATCCTTTATATTTCAACATAAGCAGGATTAGATCATGTTCAACAGTGTCAAAAGCTTTAGCAAAATCTAGCTTGATGATAAGGATTGGTCTTTTAGACAGATGACACTGATGAATGTATTCCAAACTCCAAGCAATGCAATCCTGAATAGACCTTGATTTAAGGAAGCCATATTGGTTTTTTATGGATACGTGTGAGGACGACTTTCTGTAGTCTATTTGCCAGGAGTTTAGTGAGAAATTTCAGACAAGTATTTGTGAGAGAGATTGGCCTATAGTCATTTGGTCCTTCAGGAGAGAGGATCTTGGGGATGAGTGTGACAAGAGATCCATTAATACTCTGCAACGAAATCCTTCCTTCATAGAAGTCAGCTATTAGCTTGAGGAAATCATCCTTGATTATATGCCAACATTTCTTAACAAACAGACCAGTAAATCCATCTGGTCCTGGAGCTCTGTCTAGAGGTAAGTATTTTAAAACCTCATTTATTTCATCCTCTGTAAAAGGCCCAGATAAAACCTCTAGCCCTGGGACAGGCTGGATCAATACCCCAAGGTCAAACAACATGTCAATTCCACATGTAACTCCCAATCTATCCTTGTATGAAGACCAGAGAAGTCCAGCCATTTCACTGTGAGTATATAATATCAAACCATCATCATTAATTAAGCTGGAAATAGAATATATTCTAAATCTCTTTGTTGCCATAGCTTGAAAAAACTTGGAGTTTTCCTCTCCCACTTTGATCCACCTGATGGTACATCTTTGCTTCCAATAAATGTACTGCAATTAAGAAGCTCCTCCAGATGTAACTTTACATTCTTTTTGAAATTAAATTCAGGTCTATACAGAGGCATGCTCTCTTCTAAGTTGTCAAAGGCAAGGATAACTACATTGCAGGCATTCATCAGCAGCTTCAGCCTGGATAAACCTGTGTGCCATTTCCTAAGCTCTGTCCTTAACCGCTTAAACTTATGGGTTAGGATAGCAGCATAATTGGTTAGCCTTGTGGGAGCAGACCAAGATCTTTGGACACACTCCATGAACCCAGGCATGTCTACCCAGTAGTTTCCAAAACAAAAAACCTTAGCTTTCGGTATGGATGTGGAGATTGAGACTACACAAGGCACATGATCAGAGGTAGTCTTGGCCAGAGGGTAAACCATGGTATTAGGATATTCTCCAGTCTAAGAAGGTGTTGTCAAGAACTAGTCCAATTGTTCCAAAAGTGGAGATTCTTGCATATTTGACCAGGTATATGACCTCCATTTTAAAGGTAACTCAATAAGGCACAGATTGCCAATGATTTCCTCCTGGCAAATTTCTATTTTCCATTGATCTGATGAAATTAAAATCACCTAGGAATAACCAGAGCTCATCTTGTGGGATTTGAATATGATATAACCAATGCACAAAAGCATCACGAAGCTCTCCCTGGCATGGTCCATAAACATTAACCAAAGTCCAGGTTTGGTTATTTTGTGTGGAAGAGAAATTTATGATGATACCATAACTTTGTAAGTCGATCAGAGCACCAACAAGAGCAGATTAGCACCATAAAACAATGATCCCACCAGAAGCACCCACAGAAGGAGAGTACACAAAATTATCAAACCTTTTAGGAAAAAACTTCCTAATAGACCTTTGATCAAACAATTCACATTTAGTTTCCTGTAAGCAAACAACAAAGCCCTGGATTTCCTCAATTTTAGCTCTCACAGCCCTCTGCCTAACTTCAGAATTAAGCCCTCTGACATTCCAACAGAAAACTTTCCAGTTCTTATTAAGATAAGTACTCATGATAATACATTGTGTAATAAGAGGACAAGCACAGCATCACATAATAATACTGGCACACATCATAACTAGAAGACTGCATGAGATAGTTCAGAGAAATCTTCACAGCCATAAAACAGTCACAGAAGTCTGAAAGAACAAGTAGCAGACCCAAAAGAGAATAAATGGCAGGACAAAGGGCCTACCTCCTTATAATATGATAGCATAGTTCACTCATCATTGGGCATATCTTGTTGTTGAGATTGTTTGGGCTCGGCCATAAGCTATTCCACAGATAACTTCTCGAGAGGGATACCCAAAGAGGCACCCAAATTCTGCATAACTTGGATAGGAATAGGTGCAGGGCTTGGTTCTGACGCCATGGGACTGGTTTGCTGAACATTGGCCTCCCGGAGCTTGGGTTTCTTTGCACGTGGTTGGCGTAGAGGTCTGGGCTTGACTGGAATTGCAGACGTGGGCTTAAAACCCTGCAGGTTGGCAGCACTTCTAGTCATTCTTCTGTACAAAAAATCAACCTTTGGAACCACCAGAGACTTTGGCTTTCTTCCTTTCTTCTTAGTAAAACAGGTACACTAACAAAAGGAAGAGGAGCCTGCACACTGTCAAAAGAAACTTCTGGTGCAGGGATGTTGGATGGTTCAACATCAAAATTCAACTTTCGAGCAACTGGCCTGGGAGGAGAGGGCAGCCGAGGTAGGGGCCGATCCTCTTTATACGACAGTGTAGGTGGCCAAACAAAGGGCATCTCCTGAGGAAAAGCTTGCAGCCAAGATATTTTGAAGGAAGCATTGTCTAACACCACTGGCAGCTGCTTGGGTACTGATGCAGTCAGAAAAGCAGGCAGCAGAGATAGAAAAGCCCTCTGCCATATCATTTCAGGTGGAAGAACTGGCCCATATATAACTCTGGCAGCACCAACAAAAAGTGGTGGCTGAAGAGGAGGTTGATATGGAACAATGGCAAGGTTGTTATTGTCCTTAATAACAGCTGGAGCTTCTAAAATGTGGTTTGCATTCACCTGAACTTCATCCTCAAACTCATTCTGAATCTCCTGAACCAAGATATTATCAACAGGCACATTGAGGGGCTGCAGTGGGCCAGCAACCACATGTACACCATCAATCTCCTGCTGGATTATTGGGCCAACAGGCCCAGCACCCTCTAGCCCTGGCTCATTGCCCTGAAATTGATTCAAAGGGGGCCAATAAACCACAATGTTCTAGTGAGAAGAATCATTGGAGCCCATTGAGGGGTGTAAAACCATGGAAGCTTGATCTTGCTGCACCTGTGGCTGTTCCCCAGCCTGTTCCTCAACTGGTTCATTCCAGGCACCCCAACCTTCATGCTCAGGCTGTTGCTGCTGTGGTTGGTCCTGCTGCCATGGTTGTGGGATATCATTCCAGCCAAGAGCTGGATAAGGTGGCACTACCCAGAAATTTTCTACAGGCTGAAGCTGACCAGGCATTGGATGAGGATTCCCATCAATGGGCATTACATCTTCATCTTGAGGGAGTTGTTCAGCAAAAGCAGTAGTTAAGATGCTACAGGAGGCAGTCCAAGAAACCACAGCACCTCCAACATTGGCGAACTTGCGGAAGACAACATCTCTTGGGACCAGCAAATTATCAGGAAAAGATGCATAGACTAGAGATCGTACCAAACGATCATCCTCATGATTCGAGTAATGAAATTGCCCAAAAGTTCCAACTACCTCAGACAGAATCTCTTCATTACGATAATCTAAAGGCACACCAATAAACATGAGCCATCCCGTTCTGTGACCTTGTAATGCTCAATACCCCTCCCCATCATCATGATTTATGAATCTAACACAGATTTCCTGGCCATTCTGATCTAATCCGAGCGGCCATGGTGCATGATTAACTAAGGCGCTACGGATAACTGGGTCGTTCATCTGGTACAGACCGACGCCCTGAAACCACGTCTGAGAGGAAAGAACTGGAAGCTGGAGCTCATTGATGATAAAATCCCTGACCTGCTGACGGAGATGGGGGACATCCTCCGGCCGAGGAATCGGCTCGACAATCCCCACCATGTAGGATTCATGGCGGCGAGGAGGCGAACGGGCCAGCGTGTAGAATATACGTGGCAGGCGTTGCTGGCCGGCGTCATCGATGTCATGGCCCGCCGGCAAGAACCACCGCGGGTCAAGCTCATAGTTCGCCATGGACGGCGGTGGCGAAGCAGAGCTATTGGAGGGCGTGCGCTTTGATGGAGGTGGCGTGGAATAACCAGAATGCAGAGCAGGAGAGGCAGGGTTTTTGGCAGGGGATCTCCACTGTTTGGGAGCACGAAGGGTCCGGGTTATGCTTGAAGGCGCGAGACTCGAGATTGGTAGTTGGGCTGTTTTGTTTGGGAACCCAAACCTTTAAATTGGGGGGTGATCTCGTGAAACCTTTTTTAACGTGACCGAGTCAGAAACAACGACGGCACCGCACCTCGTTCATGCATCGATCTAACGTGTGCCCCATGCCCAAGCAACATGGGCAATCCCAAACTTGTGCATCAATTTCTTCAATCATTTCATCCAAACCCTGGAGGTCACGAACAATATCCACAGGAGACTTGGGTGATAGTTGGACCGGGCTGGCTGGTGAAGTATGGCCTAAAAGATCAAAAGGAACCATAGAACAAGGCCCATCATCATCTGAGTCATCATCTGATAGAATTAAAGGGTTTTGACTAGAGCCCAAGGAAGTCCACGTGACAGAAACAATATCGGGCGAAAAGATTATCCGACGGTTTTGATCTGGAACCATATCCCGAGAAGGATGGACAGCTAGCGAAACGGATCCAAACTATAACTCCGACTCCAGCTCCGGAGGGCTAGTCTCCGGCAGCGAGCTAATAGCTTGTGAGACTTGATCATTAGACAAAGAACTGTCATTTGAAACTATCAACTCTTGGGGATCAAGTTTATAACCCGCATCTTGCTGGACTGTAAGAATGTCCTCGGCATAAGAATTATAACGATATCCTTTGCATGCATCATAATTAAGAAAAGTTGCAAAGCGCAAACTCTTGCAAGGGTGAGGTCCAT
The DNA here is from genome assembly GCA_021605205.1 of Aegilops longissima. Lineage (NCBI taxonomy): Eukaryota > Viridiplantae > Streptophyta > Magnoliopsida > Poales > Poaceae > Aegilops > Aegilops longissima. The sequence continues at coordinate 690,156 of JAHIAM010003577.1, read as the reverse complement.
CCTTAGAACGCAAAGAAGATTTTGCAGGGGCATGCATCATTGCAGCCAGGCCTAGACGTGCTCTACACTTAGAGGGGCTGACTATAATCCATTCATCATTGCATTCAACTTGCCAAGATCTAAACTCCTTAGTCCAATCTGGACCTCCATGGCCCCAAAGATGAAAATGACACTTGAATTGCGGGCAAACATGATTGCGTTGATGCAAGCTGAAAAAACCAACCTATTTGCATGAGACATTAAAGGCGAAAACACAGTCACGTAAACATGATACCTTTAATGAAGAACAATAACCCCCGACCGCCGCTTCTGGGCAACATTCTCCTCAGTCAGATGGAAGTTATGCCTTGCAAATGTGACCACCATGATGAAGTGACCAGAACCATCATTGGGGTGAACCGTGCGCCTCATGGATCGCTAGATCTCTTGCGCGAGACCCATCCCATGAGAAAAATAGAAACCAAGAGCAATGGAAGTCTGGACCGCCATCGAGATTAAACCCCAAGGGGGTAAACCAGGACGCCGGAGAGAATGGGTGGGTTTGATGGTGATTTCCACGGTGGGAGGTGGAGATCACCGGAGGGTGGCGGCTAGGCTTACGGTGGGGTGGGCGGGTGGAGCTCTCCATGGATTTTTACAACAATGTTTGTTGTACACCCCCTTTGTTCATATAATGTTTTTATAATACCACAACCTATTTAATGGATAACATGTACTATTATTTTGAGTACATTAGTGGGACCGGCTCGTTAGCACATAGTACTATTTGCCTTCACTTGTTGGTGGGTTCCATGTGTGCTCTCTTTCTCTCCTCCCCTTCTGCGTTTAGACGCATGGGCAAACACAAAGAACTCGCGGGCGATGCTGCCATTGACCATATCTGGACGCGTTCACAAGTTACGCCACTAGTTTCACGTACTAGTAGTACTAGTCTGTCGGCGTTCTAGGAACGGGGGTCCCCAGACTTGCCTGCCTGCAGCCCATGGCGTGGCTGTGCTAGCAGGCCTGTACGGCCCATCTTCATCAACAAGGCATTCTAGACCCTCACGAGGGGCCAAGCCTCGCGAGGCGGATGATACAAGACCTCCTCAGGAGCGACCTCGCTAGGCAGGCTCGCGAGGGGCGGAGAGATCAAGGCAAGGCAAACCTCGCGAGGTTCTCGTGACGTGAGCCATGACGAACGAGACCAGGCGGGCGCCAGGCAGGCGCTAGCGCGCATAGTGTCCTTGTTTCCTCTTTGGTGCTAAGGAGGCAAGCGCAGACATGAAGTACCGAGGCATCTAGCAAAGGTTTCCACATCGATGCAACGAGACCAAGACCAGCAGGATGGCAAGACGGAGGTCACCATGGAGCCCAAGGCAGCGTCACCACCAGAGCCTTTTGCAGGCGAAGACTACTTTTGTCAGGATAAGATGTACTAGCTGTCCCCTTTCAAATTGGCAGTTGTTGGCTCCCTTCCCGCTCAATATTTGGGGAGAGGACCAGGGCCTCTATAAATAGGACTAGCCACCACAGTAGGGGGCATCGATAACTCATTCAGAGGCATCTCATCTGATCTTGAGCCAATCCTAGACACACACCAAGCACAAGAACACCTTTCCCTCAGGAGGCTGTTCTTCCCCTTGTACTATTCATCACCAGCCCAAGAGGCAATCCACCACCACCACACAGGAGTAGGGTATTACACCACAAGCCCGAACCAGTATAAACCTTGTGTCCCTTGTGTTGTGTGTTCGTCGAGTTCGTTCTTGAGATCTTAGCCATCCTAAGACGTGGATCAGTAGGGAGGAAATCTTCGCGCGCACCCCAGTGTTCGAACCTTAAGGGTTTTTCCGGAACACGTGATCCGACATTTGGCGCGCCAGGTAGGGGTGCGCCGAAGCTTCCTTTCCGTCGCTCCGCGTCCAGTTGCTCCGTCATCTCCATGGCGAACGCTCACCGTGCTCGTGGTGAGCGCCGGGCTGCCCTCGCCACCCGCGTCGCTCAGACGGCCCCTATCGGCGGGCCACCTCATCGTTCTCCGTCGCCTGCCGCCAATGCCGCCACTGTCCTGGCGGGGAACGAGTAGCAAGCATCCTCGCTGTACCCCTTGGTGCGGCGGGACGGCCGCACCGCCACTCCATCGCTGACCCCGGCCGGTTCCTCGTCCCATGCACGACGCGCTCCCATGGACGCGCAGGCCGCGCTCCTCAAGGTGCACGAGCTCCTGCGCTACCGCCCGGTCGACGACCTCAATGAGGACTGGCTCGACTGCATTGCCGAGCTTGTCCGCGCCGCAGGGAGCTCCCCTGCGCCGTCCCTCTCTCCGCTGCGCCCTCCGCCAGCTCCGGGCGACGTAGCTCATGGAGCACCTGCACCACCTCTGACCCAAGACGGCGCCCTAGTACCAAGGCGCGGGCTCCACGACGCGATCCACCACGTCCGGCGCCCGAGCGTGAAGAAATAACCTGTCAAGAAGTCCCTCGATCGCAAGAGAACGCTTCACCACTCCTCACACCGCCGCGCCAGGATCGTTTGCTGTGGCAAGGCCCAACACCGCTTGCCGTAGCAGCGCGCGGGCGCCAAGACCAAGCACCACCTCCAAGGCGAGCCCCGGTGACCATGGCCGGCTGCTGCGCCTTCACCCCCGAGCTGCGTAGCGTCGCCTGGTCGGGCAAGTTCAAGCCAGATCTGCCTCCTCGCTACGACGGCACCCTCGACCCCGAGGAGTTCTTACAACTCTACGAGCTGAGCATCGAGACGGCCAACGGCGACAAAAAAGTCATGCCGAACTGGTTCCCCATGGCTCTCAAGGATGGAGCCCGCTTGTCACGCCCATGATGCGACCCTATCCTAAAGGAACTCGAAGGTCCCACCAAGGATAGAAGCGCATCTTGAAGACGCTTTTGCAAGGTGGATATCATTACATCAACATTACATAATAGTGGGGATACAGCCAAGACATACAATGTCACATGAATACAACATCATCTTACATAAGAGCACCATCCGACTACGGATGAAACACAAACAGAAACTCAAACGACATCCACCCTGCTTGCCCAGGCTGCCGACCAGGAACCTATCCCTCAATCAAAGAAGAAGTAGAAGAAGAACTCCAACACAGATAAACATCGCTCTCACGTCATGATCATCGCATAACCTGTACCTGCAACTGTTGTTGTAGTAATCTGTGAGCCACGAGGACTCAGCAATCCCATTACCATGGGTATCAAGACTAGCAAAGCTTAAAGAGAAAGGAAGGGGTAAAGTGGTGAGGTTGCAGCAGCGACTAAGCAATGTATGGTGGCTAACTTACGCAAATAAGAGCGAGAAGAGAAGCAAAGCAAGCGGTCGTCAACTAGTAATGATCAAGAAGTGATCCTGAACTCCTACTTACGTCAGACATAACCCAGAAACCGTGTTCTCCTCTCGATCAACCCCGAAAAGAGACACTCACGGTTACGCACACGGTTGGTGTATTTGAGAAGAGTTTACTTCAAGTTTACTACAACCGGATATTAACAAATTTCCATCTGCCACATAACATGCGGCACGGCTTTGAAAGTTCAAACCCTGCGGGGTGTCCCAACATAGCCCATGATAAGCTCTCGCGATCAACGAAGGATATTCCTTCTCCCGGGAAGACCCGATCAGACTCGGAATCCCAGTTACAAGACATTTCGGCAATGGTCAAACAAGAGCAGCAAAGCCGCCCGGATGTGCCGACAAATCCCGATAGGAGCTGCACATATCTCGTTCTCGGGGCACACCGGATGAGCAAGATGACGGTTGGCATAGACCCTGTTGCCAGGCGCCGGACATCGCTTCGGTTTGGACCAGCACTCGAGAGGAGAACCGGCCGGGGCTAAAATAAAGATGACCCTCGGGCTCCGAAACCCAAGGGAAAAAGGGCATAGGTGAGGCAAATGGTAAAACCAATGTTGGGCCTTGCTGGAAAAGTTTTATTCAAAGCGAATTGTCAAGGGGTCCCATAAATCACCCAACTTGCGTTAGGAACGCAAAAATCCGGGAACATAATACCGATATGACGGAAACTAGGGCGGCAAGAGTGGAACAAAACACCAGGCATAAGGCCGAGCCTTCCACCCTTTACCAAGTATATAGATGCATTAATAATATAAGAGATATTGTGATATCCCAACATAAACATAATCCAACATGGAGCAATCTTCATCTTCACCTGCAACTAGCAACGCTATAAGAGGGGCTGAGCAAAAGCGGTAACATAGCCAAGCAACGGTTTGCTAGGAAGGGTGACAAAGGTTAGAGGTTCATGGCAATTTGGGAGGCCTGATAAGCAAGTGGTAGGTAACGCAACATAGCGATAGAACGAAGCAACTAGCAAAGCAATGATAGTAATGAGATCCAAGGTGACGGACATCTTGCCTGAAATCCCGTTAGGAAGAAGAACGAGTCCATGAAGAAGACAACCGGACGTAGTCGAACGAATCCTCACAATCGCAACATTACCGGAACTAAGAAGCAACACCGGAAAGAAACAAACAACATGGTAAATGCACAAGCATAAACATGGCACGATGCACAATCAAGTATGATGCATGTCCGGTTTAATGAGGCATGGCATGGCAAAGTGCAACAAACAATACTACAAATTAAGTGGAGCTCAATATGCAACAGAGTTGCATATGGCTAAACCACATTCGAGTTATTTAGTTCGCTCTCGTTTAGGTACTCAACAATATTAAATGTTGTTAAACATGGCAAGAGGTGAAACAAAAGTAAACTAACTATTTAGGCAAGTTTAAAAGAGGCCGGAACAACAAACAACAATTCCGGAAAATCCTCATACGCAATTAATGAATTTGGTACTGTTCTGCCCTAAAACATATTTTATTGTTGTTAAACAGGAAAATAAAGTGCACCAAGTTAATCTATGCATTTTCCTACCCATTTACATATAAAGTTTATTTAAAATGGAGCTACGGTTATTTAGTTATGAAATAAATCATTTTAACATAGCATTTGAGTAAATTTAAACAAACAACATTTTAAACATTTCAAACACGGTTGAAAGTTGGATATTATGAAACTAGATGAAATGCTAAGCATTTTACATATTTGAAACATTTTAATCCGATGCACGGATGTGGAGTTATTAATGCATGAACTTGGGGTTTTTACAGAAACTAGCAGTCTCTGGATAATGGCAAAATTACAGCATGGAAAAAATACATGGGCTGAATCTGGCGGAACTGGCTGGGGAAACTGCTCACATTGCGGGTTGGGCCGGTTGGGTGAGAAGTCTTATTTGGGCTGGCCTGGCAGCCCACGCAGCTGGGCCATGTCAACGCAGGCGGGCGTCGAAGCGAGGATCTGGGGGGGCAATGGCGCGGCGGACTTAGCGACAGGGATGTGCGAGGGCGGTCGAGAACCACAGATCCGAGGTCGAGGCGGCGGAGGAGCTCCGTTCAGCGCGACGGCAGTCTCGAGGATGGAAGGAAGGAGCGGATGCGGTGGAGGACCGAGGCGAAGCTCAGGCGACGGACTTAGGGGCGGAGGAAGGAGGTCCGGCGGCGCATGTCCACGGCGGGACTTAAGCGAGTGCAAGGAACGGCGAGGACGAGCAGATCCGGTCGGTCCCGTCCGGATCCGGCGAAGAAGTGGCGGTGGGACTTGAAGCTTGCACGGTGGTCTTGGCGGCTTCCATGGCGCAAGGAACACATGTGCGAGGAGAGTACAAGGGAGTTGAGAAGAGGAGACGAAGGAAGGAAGGAGAAGGGCAGAGGCGAGGGGCACGGCCTGCTGGTGGCTTGCCGGAGCTCGGACGGCCGGAGGTGGCTCGGGGTGGCACCAGGCCGAGGGGCTCGGGGAGGATCCTGGTCGCTGGCTAGAAGGCCCTGGCTGGCGCAAGGAGATCCCTTGGATCTTCATCCGAGGGTGGAGAAGGGGAGCTGCGGGCTTGATGGATCTGGCTGGTGATTTGCTCGGTGGGGAAAACAAGGAAGGTGGAGAAGGTGGCGGTGGCATGGGGATTTGATGGATGGGACATTCTAAGATTTAGGGTTTGGTCTGAAAATAGACTAGGGTCTATATATATAGGAAAGATGAGAGTTTTGGGTCACCGATCATGATCGAGCGGCTCCGGAAAAAAGGTTAGGAAGTGCAAATAAAGGACGGAAGATATTTTAGGGACATTAGGAGATGATTCGGATCCATCGATCCGACAGCCCGGTCTGTCCGTGAAGTTTCTGACTAGGTTGCGGAGGTGGTCGGTGGCTGTGCGAGAGAGGCTCAAACGGTCGGACAACAAATGAACGGTTGCTCTCAAAAGGGACAACGAAGGCAAGGGGGGAACGCGGCAACTACGAACGGATGCAAGCTTTATAAAAACATGCAGATGCAATGCGCATGATGACATGAGATGAAATGCATGACATGAACAAAATGCAAAACAAAAGACAAAAACCCAACCACGGAGGAAAAACATAGCACATAGCCGGAAATGGCAAGAGTTGGAGTTACAATTATGGAAAGCTACATCCGGGGTGTTACACCGCTCCTGGGTCCTGAATCTGCCCCCAGGCTCGATCTCCTCCTGGGACGAGATGCGCAACCATTTCGTTAGCAACTTCCAGGGCACTCGCGACCACCCGCCGGCGGCGGGTGACCTGCGCCGCGTCAAGCAACAACCAGGAGAGACCCTCCAGAAGTACATCCAGCGCTTCAACAACGTCCGCCTCAAGATCCCCAAGGTGACAGACGAGGCCATCATCTCCGCGTTCTTTGATGGCGTCCGCGACGTCAAGATGAAGGAGGAGCTCACTATCCACGAGAAGTTGTGCACGTCTCTGGAGTTGTTCAACCTGGCGACCAAGTGCGCAAGAGCTGAGGAGGGGCGCCTCTCCCTCCTTGAGCTCCCAGCTATGGACCCGGAGGAGAAGAAAGCCTAGGCCAAGGACGTGAAGCGCAAGGGATAAGCCGTGGTCGCGGCGGAACCAGACACCAAGCACGGTAGAGACCAGCCCGAGTCATCTAAGAGCAGCCGACCGTTCTGCGCCTTCCATAACCTGCACACCCACAACACCAGCGACTGTCAAGAGCTCAGAGCCATTCGAGAAGGACGCTTCGGTCGACGCCCCGAGCGCAGCAACCGGGGCTACGTCCGAGGAGGAGGACATGGTGGCGGACGCAGGGACGACCGTGGCCCGCGCTAGGAGTGGCGCGACCAGCCTCGTGAGGGCTACTAGCAGGATCAGGCTCGCGAGGGCGCCTGGAGGGACCAGCCTCGTGAGGATCGTCCTCAAGGCAACGCCGGTCTCCCTCCACTACCGCTACCGCCAAGAAGGAATGACGACCACCATCAAGACGAGGGGGCTAGGGGCTTCCAGGCGCCGCGTGCTATCGCCTGCATCTTGGGCGCAACTTAGGCCCCAGCCTTGCAGCGTATCTTCAAGCAGTTTGCTCGTGAAGTGAATGCAGTCCTCCCCAAGCTCGAGGCCACACGCCCGCTCAGATGGTCCAAGTGCGCCATCACCTTTAGTTCGGCAGATCAGCTCAAGTGCGCAGCTACCGCTGGCGCCCTCCCAATGCTTTATTCACCAATCATCAGCAACGTGCAAGTTACCAAGACCCTCATCGATGGAGGCGCAGGGCTCAACATCCTGTCCGTCGACACGTTCGACAACCTCCAAATGCCATATGACCAACTTCAGCCTACCAAGCCTTTATCAGGAGTGACCGACGGTTCCACCACACCGATAGGGCAGGTCTGCCTCCCTGCCACCTTCGGAGAATGCAACAACTACCGTACCGAGCTCATCGACTTCGACGTCGCCTACATTCGCCTGCCATATAATGCGATCCTCGGGTGCCCAGCCCTGGCCAAGTTCATGGTGGTGACCCATCACGGCTACAATGTCCTCAAGATGCCGGGAAGTGGCGGAATCATCACGGTCCCGTGCGAAGAAAGAGACGCGGTGTGCTCCCTCGAGCGTGCCTTCCAAGCCGCAGCAATCGACGACCCCGACAGCCAGGGCGAGCACCCTCCTGAGGCCACCCCCAAGAAGAAGAAGCAGCAGCACCACGCGGGGGTCTCAGGCAAGCGGTGCCTCATCAGGATCGGTGCCCTCACCTGGGGCGCCTCCCTCCATCGCATAGGATAGCGCGCCCAGCACCCCTCTCGGGCAGGGGTCGGGGGCTCTCTTCTGGAGGGCCTCGGACTTTGCCAACATCACGAGGGAGGCGCTTGGGCACCACTTGGAGGCGTGCTTCACGGGACGTTTCCCTCGGGAGGACACGGGGCAAGGAGCGCCCACTAATCAGGAGTTCATCACCAAGACCACTCAGGAACTGCAAGATGCAAGGGCCATGCGCGGCTACCGCCGCTCATCATGCGCAGCTCCCCATCCAGGTGAGGATGCCGGGCTGTGCGTCTGCATCGACGTCCCAGGGCTCAACAGGGCTGCCTCTCAGGAGCTTTTCTGGCCTTCACGTGTGGGACGCTGCGAGGGGCCACCTCACAGCTACGTTCGCATGCCTTTTGGCCTGCCAAGCGTGGCGACCGCCTATCAGCACAACCTATGGAGCATCCTGGCGGGTCAGGAGGCCAGGCACCATGTTGTGCTGATGGAGATGGAGATGGTCCTCAAGGAACCACCTGGACCCCAGAGCCTCCCGAGGCTCAGGGCCCCGATGGCTCATGAGGAGCAACCCCTTCGCCGTGTACATTCAGCTGCCCCAACTCTCCTTCGTCGACAGAACCAGGTGACATTTTCCAAGTTCATTTAGCTGGGAGCGCCCCTCGGGCTGCATCATTCCCAGGCCGCGTGGGTCCGTCCCTGTGGCATGTATCCCTTTTCATGTCTTTAGCTTACCTTGTTGGGGGCGCCCCTCGGGCTGCATCATCCCCAAGCCGCTCGGGCCTGACCAAGTGGCATGTATCTCCCTTGCATTTACTTGAGCCAGTATGCTTACCATGCCTAATCTGTCTATGATTGCTACTTCTTCGATCGACACCTCCCACGGGGGCTACTCACGCCCACACGGCGCTGGTGCACGGGTCTGTCCCTGCCACATCGACAAACCTGAGCGGTCGAGCTCTGGCTCGCGGCACGCCCCGCGCCCGTCACCTCACCAGGCCCTCAGTGCCTTCATTTCCTCGCGAAGCAACCAGTGGCAGACTGGCAACCATAGTGGCAAACTGTGTTCCTCCTTGTGCTGGCTTGCAGGAATCTCGTGAGGATTACAGCAAACGGCACCGTGAGCCCCCGCTTCTTCCATGTAATCCGCCTGTGCGTTAAAAGGGGGGCTCCTGAGCATCGTGACTCAGGAGCTCTTACTGGCTCTCCAGCCCTCACCCCCTGGCCTTGACCACGGCACGCGACCTGGCATACCAGCGGCGGCTGAGCTCGCTCGAGGGCCGGGACCTGAGGACATAGAGCACGAAGGAGAGCGTGGGAGAGGGGGATACTCGCGTGGGCCAGACCTAGCTACACTGCGGACACCTGCGCACAAACCTGGCGCATCACGAGGAATCGACCCCGAATCAGCAAGATAAGTCCCCACTCAGACCAGCTAATCGTTGGAGCCTAGGAGCCGTGCTCGCCGCAGTCTTGTTGCAGCAACGCCGCCTCACTTTCTTACCTTACCATGGTCGCTTGAGCGCTAAAGGGGACCCCCTGAGCATCGCGCCCCAGGGGCTCTTACTGGACCTCGGGCCGCTCACATCCTGGCCTTGACCACAGCACGCGACCTGGCATACCAGCGACGTCAGCAGCTTCCCTGGGGACCGGGACCTGTCAGCGTAGAGCAACAAGCCGTTGCCAGGTTGGAAAGGGGGGACCGAGCCTGAACAGGACATGCATACGCAGATTTCCACAATCAGGAGTAATATAAACAAAAGACATTACAGACCCTTTACACACCCCCACGGGGTACTTCTAGATTCCTCGCAGGAAACAAAAGACAAGAACCTAGGAGAATCCTATCTACACGCCCCCGTGGCGGACGCCATCATCAACAGTGGGCCGTGGGAGGCCTACGCTGACCCCATCCAGATCAGCGACGGCGGCGGCCGGACGTTGCGGCCCTGCTCTGGGCGAGGCGAGAGCTCGGGGGCACGTAGCTGTCGTCGCTCGTCTCTGGAGTCTCGTAGAGCTCAGGAGAACCACTGGACTCCCAAGAGTCGCTGCTGCTGGAGGAGCCGCGAGCGAAGCGCGCATCATCTTGGTGCTCCCCTCCAGGGCAACACTCCAAGCGACGGCCCTCCGCATCGAAGACCTTGAAGAACAGCGTGGAAGCACCGTCATACTCGAAGTGGATCGCGAGGGCGACCCCCGCACAGCAAACCCGCGCGACCTCGGCCCAGCCGCGGGTCATGAAGATCTTGCCGGGGGGACCGCTTCAACCTCGGCTCCGGTCGCCGGAGCGTCGCAGCCAGCATGCTGCAACCAGAGCTCGAGGGGTCCCCTCGGTGGCATCACGTCGGAGAAGAAACGCGGGAAGCGGATCCAGGAGCTCGGGGGCATCGCCACCCACAGCACGAGCTCGCGTGAGGAGTCCATGGCGTGGACTCCAGGAGCGACGGCGCGCGTCACCGCAGCACGTCGACCTTGGCCACAGCACTCCCGCTGACGCTCGTCGCTCCTTCCTCCTGAGCCCCCGGCATGGGCGTACAAGGGCAGCGGATACTCTGGAGGAGGCCGATCGCACCAAGGCCTCGTCATCACCTGCATAGCCGTTGTGTCACGGCGGTGAACCGACCTCTTCTTCGGCGGGAGCAGCGCCAGCACGTCGAGGGGAGTCTTTCCCTTCTCCACAGCAGAAAACCTTCGGATGGGCGCCATTGCTACTAAGCAGAGGGTCGAGGAGGAAGAAGCAAAGCGGACTGGGAAGAAATGGGCGACGGAGGCTCTGCCTCCTCCTCATTTATAGCAGGAGAAGGCCAACCAGCGCCCCCCACGATCACAGGTAATAATGGTTTTCCTTGCATGTCACAGGGACTTGTCAAGGTAGGCAGTGGCCGAGGCAGCATGGGGAAGCGGAGACGCTCACGTCCAATCAACCGCCATGCATCGACCAAGGCCGCATGCTATTGGGGCCCCGCGGCGCTCCGTACTTGACCTTTGGGTTCACCTCGAAGCCAAGCCCGAGCGCGCCTTGGGCTCGGGGGCTACTGTCGGCATTTTGGGAACGGGGGTCCCTAGACTTTCCTGCTTGCGGCCCACGGCGTGGCTGTGCTAGCAGGCCTGTATGGCCCATCTTCATCAACAAGGCTTTCAAGACCCTCGCGAGGGGCCAAGCCTCGCGAGGCGGACGATGCAAGACCTCCTCAGGAGCGGCCTCGCTAGGCAGGCTCGCGAGGGGCAGAGAGATCAAGGCAAGGCAAACCTCACGAGGTTCTCGTGACGTGAGCCATGACGATCGAGATCAGGCGGGTGCCAGGTAGGCGCCAGCGCGCACAACGTCCTTGTTTCCTCTTTGGTGCTAAGGAGGCAAGCGCAGGCGTGGAGTACCGAGGCATCTAGCAAAGGTTTCCACATCGGTGCAACGAGACCAAGACCAGCAGGAAGGCAAGACGGATGATACGTCTCCGTCGTATCTACTTTTCCAAACACTTTTGCCCTTGTTTTGGACTCTAACTTGCATGATTTGAATGGAACTAACCCGGACTGACGCTGTTTTCAGCAGAATTGCCATGATGTTGTTTTATGTGAAGAAAACAAAAGTTCTCAGAATGACCTGAAACTCCACGGAACATCAATTTAAAAATAATAAAAAATCCTTGCCAAAGATGAAGACCAGGGGGCCCACACCCTGTCCATGAGGGTGGGGGCGCCCCCCCGAGGGCGCGCCCCCCTACGTCGTGGGCCCCCTAGAGCTCCTCTGACGCCAACTCTGACTCTATATATTTGCTTTCGGGGAGAAAAAAATGAAGGAGAAGAAATCATCGCGTTTTATGATACAGAGCCACCGCCAAGCCCTAAAACCTCTCGGGAGGGCTGATCTGGAGTCCGTTCAGGGCTCCGGAGAGAGGGATCTGTCGTCGTCGTCATCACCAACCATCCTCCATCACCAATTTCATGATGCTCACCGCCGTGTGTGAGTAATTCCATCGTAAGCTTGCTGTGATGGGTTGGATAAGATCTATCATGTAAAAGAGTTAGTTTTGTTAGGGTTTGATCCCTAGTATCCACTATGTTCTGAGATTGATGTTGCTATGACTTTGGTATGCTTAACGCTTGTCACTAGGGCCCGAGTGCCATGATTTCAGATCTGAACCTATTATGTTTTCATGAATATATGTGAGTTCTTGATCCTATCTTGCAAGTCTATAGTCACCTACTATGTGTTATGATCCGGCAACCCCGAAGTGACAATAATCGGGACCACTCCCGGTGATGACCATAGTTTGAGGAGTTCATGTATTCACTATGTGCTAATGCTTTGTTCCGGTTCTCTATTAAAAGGAGGCCTTAATATCCCTTAGTTTCCATTAGGACCCCACTGCCACGGGAGGGTAGGACAAAAGATGTCATGCAAGTTCTTTTCCATAAGCACGTATGACTATATTTGGAATACATGCCTACATTACATTGATGAATTGGAGCTAGTTCTGTGTCACCCTATGTTATGACTGTTACATGATGAACCGCATCCGGCTTAATTATCCATCACCGGTCCAATGCCTACGAGCCTTCCATCTACTGGTTTACGCTTATTTACTTTCCCGTTGCTATTGTTACAATCACTAAAAAACACCAAAAATATTACTTTTGCTTTCATTACTCTTTTGTTACCGTTACCACCACTATCATATTAGTTTGCTACTAAATACTTTGCTGCAGATATTAAGTTATCCAGGTGTGGTTGAATTGACAACTCAGCTGCTAATACTTGAGAATATTCTTTGGCTCCCCTTGTGTCGAATCAATAAATTTGGGTTGAATACTCTACCCTCGAAAGCTGTTGCGATCCCCTACACTTGTGGGTTATCAAGACTAATTTCTGGCGCCGTTGCTGGTGAGCATAGCTCTATTCTTTGAGTCACTTCGGATTTATATCTGCTGGACACTATGAAGAACTTGAAAGACGCTAAGACAACAATTTATCCCTCAACTACGAGGGGAGGTAAGGAACTGCCATCTAGCTCTGCACTTGATTCACCTTCTTTTTTGAGTAAGCTTGCGACACCTAAACCTGCTTCGCTATTAGATTACGATATGTCATGTTATTGATGATGCCACTTCTGCTATGCATGATACTTATGATGAAACTACTTCTATGCCTGATACTACTGTGCCCCGTAGTGAATTTCTTGATGAACAAATTGCTAGGTCTAGAGAGAAACAAATTATTGAATCTGATTATATTGATGAAAGTGATGATGAAGATAGGAATGTTATTCCTGAGGGTTATGTTTTTGATATGGAAGCTTCTGCAGCTATTTTAGCTTGCAAAGATAGTCGTGAACTTAAGAGGCTATTAATTAAATGGAGTAAAGAATCTCTTAGAGATAAAATGAAACTTGACCCTGCTTTTGCTACTTCACCTATTTGTGTTCCCGGTAAGGATTATGAATTCTCTGTTGATCCTGATATAATTACTTTGGTTGAATCTGATCCTTTCATGGCTATGAATCTGAAACTGTTGTGGCACATCTTACTAAGTTAAATGATATAGCCACCCTGTTCACTAATGTTGAGAGATCTTGCTACTTTTATATCCTTAAAATATTTCTGTTCTCATTAAAGGGTGATGCTAAGATATGGTTTAATTCTCTTGATCCTAGTTGTGTGCGTAGTCCCCAGGATATGATTTATTACTTCTCTGCTAAATATTTCCCCGCTCATAAGAAACAAGCTGCTTTAAAGGAAATATACAACTTTGTGCAAACCGAAGAAGAGAGTCTCCCACAAGCTTGGGGGAGGCTTCTCAAGTTACTTAATGCTTTGCCTGATCATCCTCTTAAGAAAAATGAAATACTTGATATCTTTTATAATGGACTAACCGATGCTTCCAGAGATTACCTGGATAGTTGTGCTGGTTCTCTTTTCAGGGAAAGAACACGGATGAAGCTGAAATTCTATTGAATAATATGTTGACAAATGAAAATAATTGGGCACCTCCTGGCCCAGCTCCAGAGCCAATTACTGAGCCTATTCTCAAACCAACTCTGAAGAAGCGAGGTGTTCTATTTCTCAGTCCTGAAGATATGCAAGAGGCAAAGAAATCTATGAAAGAAAAAGGTATTAAAGCTGAGGATGTTAAGAATTTACCTCCTATTGAAGAAATACATGGTCTTAATGTACCGCCTGTTGAAGAAACATATGATCTTGATCCATTACCTATTGAAGAACCTCCTCGTCTTGATAACCCGACACAGGTAGTAAAGGTAAATTCTCTCTATAGATATGATAGAGCTGAAATCCCTCCTACTAAAATTGCTAGCCAATATTTGGATGAGTTTGATAACTTTATGTTTAAGCAAGAAGATTTAAATGCTTATTTTGGTAGACAATTAAAACAAAATGCTTATATGATTAAACACTTGGGTGATTATATGGCTAATATTAGAGGTGAACTTAAACTTGTTAGCAAACATGCTTCTATGGTTACCACTCAAGTAGAACAAGTACTTCAAGCTCAAAATGATTTGCTCAATGAAATGAATAGTAAGAAAAATGATTATGCTGTTAGAGTGGCTACTAGAACTGGTAGAATGACTCAGGAACCTTTGTATCCTGAAGGCCACCCTAAGAGAATTGAGGAAGATTCTCAGAGAAATAAAATTGACGCACCTAGTTCTTCTAAAAGGAAGAGAAATAAAAATGATAGGACTTTGCAAACTTCTAGTGAACCTATTGCTGAACCACCTGAGAATCCCAATGATATCTCTATGTCTGATAGTGAAACACAATCTGGTAATGAACATGAACCTAATGAAAATGCTAATGATGATGTTCATGATGATGCTCAACCTAGTAATGATAATGATGTAGAAGTTGAACCTGCTGTTGATCTTGATAACCCACAATCAAAGAATCAACATTATGATAAGAGAGACTTTGTTGCTAGGAAAAATGGTAAAGAAAGAGAACCATGGGTTCAGAAACCCATGCCTTTTCCTCCCAAACCATCAAAGAAAAAGGATGATGAGGATTTTGAGCGCTTTAGTGAAATGATTAGACCTATATTTTTTTGCGTATGCGATTAATTGATATGCTCAAAATGAATCCTTATGCTAAGTATATGAAAGATATTGTAAAAAATAAGAGAAAGATACCGGAAGCTGAAATTCCCACCATGCTTGCTAATTATACTTTTAAGGGTGGAATACCAAAGAGACTTGGAGATCTAGGAGTACCTACTATACCATGCTCCATTAAAAGAAACTATGTTAAAACTGCTTTATGTGATCTTGGAGCCGGTGTTAGTGTTATGCCTCTCTCTTTATATCGTAGAGTTGACTTGAATAAGTTGACACCTACTGAAATATCTTTGCAAATGGCTGATAAATCAACTGCTATACCTGTCGTTATTTGTGAGGATGTGCCTGTTGTGGTTGCAAACGTTACTATTTTAACAGACTTTGTTATTCTTGATATTTCCAAGGATGATAGTATGTCTATTATTCTTGGAAGACCTTTTCTGAATACTGCAGGTGCTGTTATTGATTGCAACAAAGGCAATGTCACTGTTCATGTTAATGGTAATGAGCATATAGTACACTTTCCGAGGAAACAACCTCAAGTTCATAGTATCAACTCTATTGGAAAAATTCCATCGATTATATAAGGAGGTTTTGAATTTCCTCTTCCTACTGTCAAGAAGAAATATGATATTCTTATTATAGGGGATGTGCATATCCCCGTTGAGGTAACATAGTGTTATTCGAAATTTCTCCGGTTCCATGTTATTCGGAATGAGTTTGTTAACAAGACCTGATCAACCTTGTTAGTGGATTCCTTTTGATGAGCATGAGATGGATGAAACTAGAAGATAACTTGGCACAAACACTAATTAAAAGATAAAAACACATCTAAACAGAGCCTAGATGGATTATTTATTACTAAGCAACAAGGAAAAATATTGGGTTGTCTCCTAACAAGCGCTTTTCTTTAAAGCCTTTTTAGCTAGGCATTGAGATTCAATGATGCTCACAAGAATGACAAGAATTGAGGCACAAAGAGAGATACATAAAACATGTGACAAACAACTTAAGTCTAACATACATCCTATGCATAGGCATATTATAGGCAAACAAATTATCATAGCAAGCAAAAACTAGCATATGCAAGGAAGCTGAAAGGAACAATAACAATTTCAACATAACGAGGGGTAATTTAGTAACATGAAAATTTCTATAACCATATTTTCCTCTCTCATAATAATTACATGTAGGATCATAGGCAAATTCAAAAAAATAGCTATCACAAAGTATTTTCTCAACACGATCCACATGCATGCAAAGGTGATACTCTTCCAAAATAGTGGGATTATCATTAACTAAAGTCATGACCTTTCCAAACCCACTTTTATCAAAAACTTCATAAGATTGAACATTCTCCAAATATGTGGGATCTAAAGTTGACACTCTTCCGAACCCACTTTCAATATTATTGCAAACAATATTATCAATCTCATATTCATCATGGGGCTTAAATAAATTTTCAAGATCATAAGAAGAATCACCCCAATCATGATCATTGCAACAAGTAGTAGACATAGCAAAACTACCATCCCCAATCTTAGGGTTTTGCATCTTATTAGCACAATTGACATCAAAATAATTTA
This sequence comes from Aegilops longissima, assembly GCA_021605205.1. Taxonomy (NCBI): domain Eukaryota; kingdom Viridiplantae; phylum Streptophyta; class Magnoliopsida; order Poales; family Poaceae; genus Aegilops; species Aegilops longissima. The sequence continues at coordinate 673,398 of JAHIAM010003577.1, read as the reverse complement.
TAATAAAATCATTGCAATCATGCTTTTTATTCAAAGATCTATCCTGAGTCACTTCATGGATTTCAGGCAAAACCTTATAAAGATAATCTAGTGCATCCAAATCACTAGGAATTGGTTCATCATAATTGGATCTCTTAAAAAGATTGGCAAGCGGATGATGATCCATAGATATTAGCTACTCTATTTAGGAATAAATACCCAACTATTTCAACCAAACAAGCAAACGAGCCAAGTAAGACATCAAGGCAAACGAAAAGACGAATGGAAAAGAGAGAGCGAATACAACGACAAGGGTGAATTGGGGGAGAGGAAAACGTGAGGCAAATGGCAAATAATGTAATGCAAGATATAGGGATTGTGATGGGTACTTGGTATGTTGACTTTTGCATAGACATCCCTGACAACGGCGCCAGAAATTCTTCTTGCTACCTCTTGAGCACTGCGTTGGATTTCCCCGAAGAGGAGAGGATGATGCAGCAAAGTAGCGTAAGTATTTCCCTCAGTTTTTTAGAACCAAGGTATCAATCCAGTAGGAGACCACCCACAAGTCCCTCGTACCTACACAAAACGATAGCAACTCGCAACCAACGCGGTTAGGGGTTGTCAATCCCTTCACGGTCACTTACGATAGTGAGATCTGATAGAGATGATAAATAATATTTTTGGTATTTTTTTGATAGATAGATGGAAAGTAAAAAGTAAAAGCAAAGTAAAAACAAAGCAAGTAAATAAAGTGATAGAGATTGATATGATGAGAATAGACCCGGGGGCCATAGGCTTCACTAGTGGCTTCTCTCAAGAGCATAGATATTCTATGGTGGGTGAACAAATTACAGTTGAGCAATTGACAAAATTGAGCATAGTTATGAGTATATCTAGGCAACGATCATGTATATAGGCATCACGTCCAAAACAAGTAGATCGAAACGATTCTGCATCTACTACTATTACTCCACTCATCGGCCGCTATCCAGCATGCATCTAGAGTATTAAGTTAAAAACAGAGTAATGCCTTAAGCAAGATGACATGATGTAGAGGGATAAATTCATGCAATATGATAAAAAACCCATCTTGTTATCCTCGATGGCAACAATACAATACGTGCCTTGCAACCCTTTACATCCTTTGGGTAAGGACACGCAAGATTGAACCCAAAGCTAAGCACTTCTCCCATTGCAAGAACTACCAATCTAGTTCGCCAAACCAAACGGATAATTCGAAGAGACTTGCAAAGATAACTCAATCATACATAAAAGAATTCAGAGAAGAATCAAATATTTTCCATAGATAATATTGGATCATAAACCAACAATTCATCGGTCTCAACAAACACACCGCAAAAAAGAAGATTACATCGAATAGATCTCCACGAGAGAGGGGGAGAACATTGTATTGAGATCCAAAAAGAGAGAAGAAGCCATCTAGCTACTAGCTATGGACCCGAAGGTCTGAAGTAAACTACTCACACTTCATGGGAGAGGCTATGGTGTTGATGTAGAAGCCCTCCATGGTGGATGCCCCCTCCGGCAGAGCTCCGGAACAGGCCCCAATATGGGATCTCGTGGATACAGAAGGTTGCGGCGGTGGAATTAGGTTTTTGGCTCCTGTTATGATCGTTTGGGGATACGTAGGTATATATAGGAGGAAGGAGTATGTCGGTGGAGCGTCAGGAGGCCCACGAGGTAGTGGGGCGCGCCCAGGGGGGGCGCCCTCCACCCTCGTGACCGCCTCTGGCACTTCTTGGAGTAGGGTCCAAGTCTCCTGGATCACGTTCGGTTGGAAAATCACGTTCCCGAAGGTTTCATTCCGTTTGGACTCCGTTTGATATTCCGTTTCTTCGAAACACTGAAATAGGCAAAAACACAACAATTCTAGGCTGGGCCTCCGGTTAATAGGTTAGTCCCAAAAGTAATATAAAAGTGGAAAATAAAGCCCAATATAGTCCAAAACAGTAGATAAAGTAGCATGGAGCAATCAAAAATTATAGATACGTTGGAGACGTATCAGTATGTGACTCCTCCATTGGTCCAATTAGTTTTTGCTCTAGTGCTTTATTCATTGCAAATTTGTGCTGCATAGGTGACCATGTTCTTGAGCTTGCATGTCAAACTTATATGGTCCCAAGTAGTTCTAATGCTTGATATAGGCTCTAGGCACTTGTAGGAGTAGTTGCTATCAATTTTATTGAAGTTGTTTCACTTTTGTTTGAAGTTACTAAATTTTTTTAGAATTTTTTCAGAGAAAAACTGGTAAAACAATATGTTTAGGAAGATGTTCCAAGGTGGTTCTTCAAGGAAGCAAGGTCCCAGGCTTGCAATGCGTGATGCTGATGAGGAGCCCCAAGGGGCGCTCAGTCTTGACCTTGTGAATGGCCTTCGGAAAATTTTATGGATCAAGCGGGGATCAAAGAAGAATTTAACGCATATTTGTGTAACGCCTATCTTGTGGACTTTGAGGCAGACAAATGCCCCCAGTACCATCAACTCACTAGCTCATTTGTGAGGAGGTTTGAATTTTCATCTTCGCGTAATTCTCCTTCAGTCATGTTTGATCGTTATGACAAATCTTATACCATGGACTTAGAGGATTTTACTTTTGCTTGCAAACTTCCACAATGGGGCAGTACTATTGATCCCCGTAAATCTGAATTTAGAATCTTTCTTGCTAGTATAACTGTAGGGGAATCTAGAGATATAACACAAGCTACCATAGGGAGCATTCACTTTCCTGCTATACATTATTTTGCTCTCTTCATAGGTAGGTGTATAAATGCTAAGGATGAAGCATGTCACATGTGTGTCCCTGACCTTAGCATTCTTAGGAGTGCTGTGTTAGGAGACCAATCTTATCATATGGGAGCCATTGTAGCACGTGGGTTCCATCATAATAGATATAATGGAGATTTCTTTGGAGGAATTTATGCAACCCGCTTAGCTAATTTTCTTGAGGTGGACGTTCGTGAGGATGATATGGAGTTGCCTCCTACTTATTTAGATTTTGATTCTATGGTCTCTCATCAGTTTGTCGAGAGGACTGAATCACCTCTCCAGTATCGACTAATCTTTAACAAACGGCATGTTGTCCGTATTACTCTCCCTGCTCCTGCCTTCTTTGATTCTCAGACAAAAGGAAGATATACTATTACTAGAGAGGAGCCAGATGAGTAGGAGAGGAGAGCGGAGGCAGCTCGCCGCCACGCTGCAGCTCAGGAGGCGATAAACGCTGCATCTCAGTGCGACCCCAGCTACACCTATGGTTATCCGCCAGGCCATCCCTAGCAATGAACCAACTTAGGCCAAAAGCCTAAGCTTGGGGGAGTACGTATTTCTCACCGACATTACATTTATGTTCACACACACTCATTGCTAGATGTCAGTGCTCGTACTCTTTCACTGTAATATCAATGCTAGTTTATTTTCTTTTTCCTGCTTTCTTCTTGTGTGTTCGTTAAACCTTAAGAAAAATCAAAAAAAATAGTAGTAGTTTACTTTTCTTTCTGTAGTAGTAATAATTAAAAAGAAAACCCAAAAATATTTCCCGTTCTTGTTTTGCTTGTTGGGAGCTTTCCCGTGTAAATAGTTTTTATTTCTTTTCTTTTCTTTGGGGGTCGATAGGAGAAGACCATGATTAAATTATTGAAGTGGCTCTTATATGCATTATTGTTGATTTAACCAAGAGCCCATATTGCCTTGTCTTCTCCTGTTGATTGAATGCTCGCAGATTCCAGCTTAGTCCAATGCACGTGCACTCTTATTATTATTCACATCGTTCGGTCGTGCAAGTTAAAGGCAATTATGATGATATATGATGGATTGACTGAGATGAGGAAAGTTGGTATGAATTCGACCTCTTTTGTTTTTGTAAATATGATGAGTTCATCGTTTCTGATTCAACCTATTATGAATAAACATGTTTGCAATGACAATTATCGATCATAGTTGCTTATGCCATGCTTGATTAGCTATGAGTTATAATGGAAACCTTGTGTGCCAACATGCTATTAAAATGGTTATGGTGTGGTATAGTGGGGTGGTATCCTCCTTTGAATGATTTAAGTGACTTGACTTGGCACATGTTCACGCATGTATTAGAAACAAAATCAACATAGCCTTCACGATATTTATGTTCATGGTGGATTATATCCTCCTCATGCTTGCATCCAATGTTTATTAATTTTAAAGCATGTTCATGGCTATTGTCGCTCTCTAGTTGGTCGCTTCCCAGTCTTTTGCTAGCCTTCACTTGTACTAAGCGGGAATACTGCTTGTGCATCCAATCCCTTAAACCCCAAAGTTATTCCATATGAGTCCACTATACCTTCCTATATGCGTTATCTACCTGCCGTTCCAAGTAAATTTGTATGTGCCAAATGTCGGTGTCAAAACTGGCGGATCTCGGGTAGGGGGTCCCGATCTGTGAGTCTTAGGCTGATGGTAACAGGAAGCAAGGGACACAATGTTTACCCAGGTTCAGGCCCTCTCGATGGAGGTAAAACCCTACTTCCTGCTTGATTAATATTGAAGATATGAGTAGTACAAGAGTAGATCTACCACGAGATCGTAGAGGCTAAACCCTAGAAGCTAGCCTATGATGGTATGATTGTAATTGTGATCGGCCTTCTAAGGACCAACCTCTCCGGTTTATATAGACACCGGAGAAGGCTAGGGTTTACATGGAGTCGGTTACAAGGAAGGAAATATAATATCCAGATCGCCAAGCTTGCCTTCCACGCCAAGGAGAGTCCCATCCGGACACGGGACGGAGTCTTGAGTTATCTTCACGCTTCAATAGTCCGGACGATGTATACAGTCCGGCTGTCCGGATACCCCCTAATCCAGGACTCCCTCACCAAACTCTAAACCTTCAAATAAACATTCTGTTTTGTATGCTCGAATAGCTCATGTATCAACTAGGGCTGCCCTTGTCTTCCATGTTAGGCGGGTTATTCTCAAGAGGAGTGGACTCGGCTCTTCATTCATGAGAAAATGGCTGGTCACCGGGATGCCCAGTCCCATGCTTTATGAAAATTAAATCAAAAATTAATTGCAATCAAAACTCCCCTAGGACCTGATGTTAGTTGGAGGCACTCGTTGTTTCGAGCAAGCCATGGATTGATGCTTGTTGGTGGAGGGGGAGTATAAACTATACCATTCTGTTTGGGAACCGCCTATAATGTGTGTAGCATGGAAGATATCGCCATCTCTTAGTTGTTATGTTGACAATGAAAGTATGCCGCTCAAAATATTAATTATCTCTATTTCAAAGCCGAGCTCTGGCACCTCTACAAATCCCTGCTTCCCTCTGCGAAGGGCCCATCTATTTACTTTTATGTTGAGACATCACCCTCTTATTAAAAAGCACTAGCTGGAGAGCACAGCTGTCATTTGCATTCATTACTATTAATTTATATTGGGTATGACTATGATTGGATCTCTTTTACCATGAATTACAATGTCTAGTCAGTCCTTGATCTTTAAAGGTGCTCTGCATTTATGTTTTGCGGTCTCAGAAAGGGCTAGCAAGATACCATCTTGTTATATCATATTATGATTGTTTTGAGAAAGTGTTGTCATCCGAGATTTATTATTTTGGCTCGCTAGTTGATTATGCCATTTATATGAGTAAACATGAGACCTGAGAATTATTGCAAACGTGGTTAGTTATAATCTTTGCTGAAAACTTGAATGCTGGCTTGACATATTTACAACAACAAGAGCAAACAGAGTTTGTAAAAGTTTTTCTTTATCACTTTCAGTTTGTCAACTGAATTGCTTGAGGACAAGCAAAGGTTTAAGCTTGGGGGAGTTGATATGTCTCCGTCGTATCTACTTTTCCAAACACTTTTGCCCTTGTTTTGGACTCTAACTTGCATGATTTGAATGGAACTAACCCAGACTGACGCTGTTTTCAGCATAATTGCCATGATGTTGTTTTATGTGCAGAAAACAAAAGTTCTCAGAATGACCTGAAACTCCATGGAACATCAAGTTAAAAATAATAAAATATCCTTGCCAAAGATGAAGACCAGGGGGCCCACACCCTGTCCATGAGGGTGGGGGCGCCCCCCAGGGCGCGCCCCCCTACCTCGTGGGCCCCCTGGAGCTCGTCCGACGCCAACTCCGACTCTATATATTTGCTTTCAGGGAGAAAAAAATGAAGGAGAAGAAATCATCGCGTTTTACGATACGGAGCCGCCGCCAAGCCCTAAAACCTCTCAGGAGGGCTGATTTGGAGTCCGTTCGGGGCTCCGGAGAGGGGGATTCGTCACCGTCGTCATCATCAATCATCCTCCATCACCAATTTCATGATGTTCACCGCCGTGTTTGAGTAATTCCATCGTAGGCTTGCTGGACGGTGATGGGTTGGATGAGATCTATCATGTAACCGAGTAAGTTTTGTTAGGGTTTGATCCCTAGTATCCACTATGTTCTGAGATTGATGTTGCTATGACTTTGCTATGCTTAATGCTTGTCACTAAGGCCCGAGTGCCATTATTTCAGATCTGAACCTATTATGTTTTCATGAATATATGTGAGTTCTTGATCCTATCTTGCAAGTCTATAGTCACCTACTATGTGTTATGATCCGGCAACCCCGAAGTGACAATAATCGGGACCACTCCCGGTGATGACCATAGTTTGAGGAGTTCGTGTATTCACTATGTGCTAATGCTTTGTTCCGGTTCTCTATTAAAAGGAGGCCTTAATATCCTTAGTTTCCATTAGGACCCCGCTGCCACGGGAGGGTAGGACAAAAGATGTCATGCAAGTTCTTTTCCATAAGCACGTATGACTATATTCGGAATACATGCCTACATTACATTGATGAATTGGAGCTAGTTCTGTGTCACTCTATGTTACGACAGTTACATGATGAACCGCATCCGGCTTAATTATCCATCACCGGTCCAATGCCTACGAGCCTTCCATCTACTGGTTTACGCTTATTTACTTTCCCGTTGCTATTGTTACAATCACTACAAAACACCAAAAATATTACTTTTGCTTTCATTACTCTTTTGTTACCGTTACCACCACTATCATATTAATTTGCTACTAAATACTTTGCTGCAGATATTAAGTTATCCAGGTGTGGTTGAATTGACAACTCAGCTGCTAATACTTGAGAATATTCTTTGGCTCCCCTTGTGTCGAATCAATAAATTTGTGTTGAATACTCTACCCTCGAAAGCTGTTGCGATCCCCTACACTTGTGGGTTATCAATGGAGGTCACCATGGAGCCCAAGGCGGCGTCACCACCAGAGCCTTTTGCAGGCGAAGACTACTTTTGTCAGGATAAGCTGTACTAGTTGTCCCCTTTCAAATTGGCCGTTGTTGGCTCCCTTCCCGCTCAATATTTGGGGATAGGACCAGGGCCTCCGTAAATAGGACTAGCCACCACAGTAGGAGGCATCAATAACTCATTCGGAGGCGTCTCATCTTATCTTGAGCCAATCCTTAGCCACACACCGAGCACAAGAACACCTTTCCCTCAGGAGGTTGTTCTTCCCCTTGTACTGTTCATCATCAGCCCAAGAGGCAATCCACCACCACCACATTGGACTAGGGTATTACACCACAACGGTTGCGTGAACCAGTATAAACCTTGTGTCCCTTGTGTTGTGTGTTCCTCGAGTTCGTTCTTGAGATCTTAGCCATCCTAAGACGTGGATCGGTAGGGAGGAAATCTTCGCACGCACCCCAGTGTTCGAAGCTTAAGTGTTTTGCCGGAACCCATGATCTGACATAGTCAATGTGTACGTGCAATGCACATTAATTTGGAAGTATATAAGTGCATGCGGATATTAAGTAGGATATTATTTGTGTGTTATTATGTTATTAGCACTATGTTTGGCATGAAATTAACTGCACGCTAAACGTGTTGAGCGCTCGACATTGAAGCAGTCTAGGTCGTTGGATGAGAAGGAATACATGTGGCTTGATGATGTTTTATATTTAATTTGATACGGCTCTAGCAGAACATTCAATCGATCAAACCATATATTTCATTTAGTCTGACTCGACTTTACATTCATACGACGATCGATCTAAAATAAACGGAAATGATAAACGTTTGGATTTTAAGCATGGCAATCCGAACATTTTTCATGGCAAATTTAGATTACGCGGCGGTAGCGGGGGCGTCTTGCGGTGGGAAGTGGCTCCTTTGCCGTGCTCTGTGTGTCGTCGGGCCACTGACCGACGGCGACGGCGGCGTCTTGCGCCCTTGTTGGCGTACTCCTAGACGTTGGCCCTGGCTTCAAGGAAGGCCACAATGTTCTGGACTTCGATCTCTAGGAGCGAGTCAACTGGCTGGAAGAGGCGACTGGCGTTGGTGCAAGGAAGTGGTCGACGGCGGCCATCCATGCCGCTGAGGGGGGCACTGGCACCTACGTGGGGACAGGCGCTGGCAACGGCGCGGCGGAGACATTCGTGTGCACGGCACCGCACGGCGCGACGTCGATCTGCAGCGCGTATGCGCGGCAGTTGCACGGGCACGTGAAATTCAGCAGGGACCTCGTGGAACCCCATGGCATCAAGCTCGGCGACAATGTGTGGCTCCCAGCCCATCAATGCCACGGGGATGGGCGCTGGCACAGTCGGGGCGACGGGAGGCGGAACGGGAGCAGGGACAGGAGCGGCGTCTTCCCGCAAGGCCAGTTCAAGCTCGTCCCAAAGCGCCATATGTTCTTGAAACTCCGGCTGGGTGTCTTCCTTAGGAAACTGGAAGACTATGGGCAGACCATCGTGATGCGGCATGGCGTACGGTTAGGTCAGGCTAGTTGGAGATAGACCACAGGAGAATCGGAGAGGAAGAGAGAAGATTGTAGCGATATCAGGTAGTGCGGGGTTGATTTTAAACTGCGGCGCCGGTGACATTAAAAGTGGGAGTAGTTGGGACGAAGGTGGGCGGCGGAGCCTGGTCAAAGGGCTCGCCTCCCGGTGAGCCTGAGCAGCGGTCTGCTCACCCGCCTCCTGTCAGCCGGCATAGGGTATGCTCGCACGCCTCCTGTTGACTCGCACGCTTGCTCAGATAGCACCTACCGATGAGAAGCGGGACTCGTGGCGGCACGTAAACGCCCATGGTTTCAATAGTGAAAGTATTCGCCTTAACGTGACAGGTCTTTGCCAAAATACCTTGGCTCTTCATTTGTGCAACTTCACATAAGCAGCCTGTCTCAAATTGAAGAAAATAATTACGTAGGAATATTTGTGCCATATCACGTGACCATGCTCAGTTTATGAATTTCTGTTCACTTTTGGATTTTCTGAAATTTAAAATCCAGGATTCGAAACAATATCATAACCTGCATCATGCAATAAATTTTCGAGCGATACATCTTTCCTATTGTATTTCTTAAGAAAGGATTTGGTCAAATATTTTGCTTAGTTAGACTTCAGACAAGTTGTATATGCAGAGTAAAAGGATAATCCCTCCACAGCAGTGCATTGCCTGATATATTAAGTCAAGTACTAGGCACGAACAAACGGGCTCAATTCTGTGCTCATCCTGGTGTAGTACTCCTATTAGTACTAGGCAATGCAGTTGATAGGTGACCTTGGGTAGCGGCGACCGAGGGAATTAACCGTGCTCTGCACGGTAGGTAACGTTGTCTAGTTACTAAAGCATCCCTCCATTGTTCATCGGTACTCACTATGGACCGGGGACATGAGGGGAATTTCCTAGGGGTGGAATTCTGGCTGCCAGATATTTTGACTCGAAACGCGGAGGCTCGACTGGTTGGGGTTGGCTAATGTGCGTATCATGCACGCCACCAGAAGGACACGAGCCCGGTTTTTTTAGGATCAACACGAGACCGGGTTTTTTAGGATCAACACGAGCCAAGGTAAGGCTGGTACGCCATTGGGTCCTATTATTCGAGTATACGAAATGAATCTTATAAATTCAAACTGATCTGTGTGTATTGCAATGCCCGCATTTTCCTTGCAAATAGTAATCTCAACGTGGTAATTGATTTATGATGAGTTCTTGAATTAGAGTGAGTTTGTGATATAGTGATCTCAATGTGGATTTCACATTTCATGGTATCCCTAGTAATTTTTTCATTGCAAATTCAAATTTAAAAGATGTACGGTATGGTGGTGACAAAACTTTGTATGTATCAAGCATATGACCACACACAAACACAGACACACACACGCGCGCGCGCACACACACACACACGAACACAACAACAATCCAATAAGTATAGTGCATCTATTTTTCCAAACCATGCGTTTATGACACGAATTCAAAAATACTCCTTCTGTTCCTCAATATTAGTCTTTTAGAGATTTCAACAAGTGACTACATATGGAGCAAAATGAGTGAATCTACACTCTAAAATATGTCCATATACATCCGTATGTGGCAGTCCATTTGAAATCGCTAAAAATACTAATATTTAGGAACGAAGGGAGTAAAATGTAAGACATGCATGGTCCTCAATTCAATATTTAAAATGAACAGGAAACTGAAACATGAATATTAAGTCTAGTGCTAGAGTACATGCAAATGTTGTGTTTAGGCGGAGCTATGTAGATTGTCGGGGGTTAACCCCTCGACCTTAGATATAATTGTGAAGCTGTGTTTAGGATTGTTTAGATTATATTTGTCCCCATCCTGCCAAACACCGATTGGTTCTGCACCCCCCTCCTCCCCGGGAGAATATCATGTGCCCCCACACCTTAGATGCTATATACTGATACGAGTTCCTTGGAGCTTGTAGATCTGAGATATAGCAGCTCACAGGATGTCTTAATATTTTTACAGGAAACCGTGACGAGTTTGAGAATTGCACACAATTTGTACAAAAACTACTCAGATGCCCTTGGACCCCATATCCAACGACCTTGAAGCTCGTATCACCATAGCATCTAAGATGAAGGAGGACATCATATTCTCCTGTATGTAAAAATATCATGTGCTACCACACCTTAGATGCTTTGGTGTACAAGCTCTTCGGAGCCGTTGGATTTGTGACCCAACAACTCCTCGGTGGTTCGAATGTTTTTTTTGCAGAAAAGCCCCCAAAGAGTTCGGCCACTTCTTACAAGCACAAAGACTGCTCAGATGCCATTGGATCTCACATCAAACAACCTTGAAGCTCGTATCACCATAGCGTCCAAGCTACAAGAGCACCTGATGTTTTCTTGCACGGGAGAATATGAGCTGCCCCCACACCGTAGATTCTATGGTAATACGATTTCAGGGAGATCTAACGACTCACAGTAGGAAGTTTGAATGTTTTTGCAATATACGCCTGAGAGAGTTTGGGAATTGCGCAGAAAGTACAAGTACTACGCATGTGGCATCTGATCACAAATCATATGACCTAGATGCTCGTATCACCGTATCGGTTAATTAAGCTACGGGGAGGACCTAATATGAGGAAAGGGGAGTCGTTGGATCCAAGATGTAGCGGCACACACGAGGCCTAAATGTTTTGTTTGCAAAAAAACCTTGGAGAGTTTGGAAATTGTGCAAATTACAAAGACTACTCCCAAGCCATTGGATCTCAGTTGCAACGATGTAAAAACTCGTATCACCATAGCATCTAAGCTGTGGGGTGGATGTGATATTCTATGCCACTGGCATTTTTGTTCATAAACTTGCAAAATACGCGTAACTCGCGCCGTTACTTGTCTAACCGCGCAAAATGTTTGTTCAAAAAAACCATCCTACACTAAAATATCGGAACAACACACGGTGGCCCCACTTGTCATTGATCAAATTTGGACCTAAAACTAACAAATCTGAAAGACGAGATTTGAAGTGGCAACCTGGAGTACAATGCGTAAGTCGATAGCCTGAAACAACAATGGTTGTTGGCTTAGTCCCATAACTTGATTTTAATACAGTATTATTACGTTGAGTAGAGTAGAGGGAGTGGCTCGTCAACTCGTGCATCACCATTGACTCACTTACTAGTGGGTCCCAGGGTTGCAATCTCTCTCTCCTCTCCATTGTCTAACCTTTAGACGCATGGGCACACACGCAGAGCGGTGCTAGCTTACCATGGTGTTATTATAACTAAACAAAGCTTGGAAAATACAAGAATCGCCTAGAACAATAGACGTTGTGGCTGGTCGAGACGGAGCTAACCACACCTATCCTCTGTGCCACGTTAGCATGATGAAGTTGTGTGGCTAGTGGGGTGTTTTCGACCGACTGGCTGGGTCCCGAGGTCGAACCATAGGTAGTACGTCGTCTGATATAATTTTACACGCACATTTTTCCTCCGTGCCGAGACGTGGCACGCCCTACCGCGCGGTTTCGGGGTCCTCCCGGGTGGTGCACGCATATATTATTCCTTGCGAGACGTGGGTCGCCCTACCGCGCGTTTTCTGGGTCCTCCTCTGTCATAGCACCAAAGCAACTAAATGAGTCATCAAATCGCGAAAGACCACCTTTCTCGCCGAGTACGTCAGTGAAGCACGGTGGCTAGCTAGTTGGGCTAGTGTGACCGATTAGCTAGGCCGCCACCACATTTGTTTTTTCACCCCTTTTTTATCTCCTTGCCGGCAGGTAAATTTAAATATCCACCGCGGCGTTGCTCTGGTCTTTGAGTGCGGCAGGCGCGCCAGGATTTTTAATTTTTTGATTGACGGGAGTAGGCGCGGCAGCATTTCTAATTTTTTGATTGACGGGAGCAGGCGCGGCAGGAATCAGTCACGATGACTCTGCCTGTAAAACCTACTGCTCGCTGATGTGAAAAGTCATGGACTAGTGTTTTCCTATGGTGAAAACCAAAAGATTCACCCCGCTCCTCGGCTGGCTCCCTCCGCCTTCCCATATATTGCATTGCCTTTCAGCCATTTCACCCCCTTTACTTCCTCTCCCCATTGCTTCTACCTGGTGCCATGGCGGCACAGCAAATCACGAAGTCTGAGGTGAGGCGCCTGACACAGGAGCTCCAGGCTAAGGATGCGGAGCTCAGGGCCAAGGACGTGGAGCTCCGTGAGCTCAAGGAGGAGAGGAGTGCCATGCTCCTCCGTTATGTGCGGGAGTTCACGGAGCTTCAAAAGCGGCAGGCGTCCACCACAAAGATGCTCGAGGCGTCAGCGGCGTTGCTGCAGAAAGCGGAAGATACGATAGGCTGTCAGGGGAGCCGGCTGGAGCGCGAGCGGGCCGATCGTGACGAGGTCCAGGATCACCTTAGCCACTTGGTGGACCAAGTTGCCACACACGTGTTGCGGTTGCGCGATACCTATATCGTGCCGGCGCGACCATGCCGGCCACCGGGCTAAACCCGTTCGACCACCCCGTCGACTTCAACGAGTTGCGGCTTCCTGACCTGGTCTCCTTCTTTACCTATATCTCTGAGGGGCTAAGCCGTCTTCGTGTGATGGTGGGGGCGGAGCTGGACAAGTAGGGGTTGCAGGATGCCGTCGCCGTTGCTGGGAGAATCCTCTCATGGCTCCGTCACTAGAATCCATTCGTGCCATTGGACGTCGTCTTTGACGAGCTGGCTCCCGTCAACCGGGAGCGGGCTCTATGGTGGTTGCACCCTGCATCACCAACGTCGTGCGCCTCCAGAAGCAGAGGGAGTTCGGTGGTGTTTAGGCATCCTCTGCATGGGCATGTCCATGTCTTGGCGCAACATGACCGTTGGATCAAACTCAGACGGTGCAGATCGATCACTGTAGCACAAAGCGTGTGGGTGTGTTTGGTTGCATTCTCATCTCAATATAGTTGTTACCTCTTCATGTATTTGTGTTAACCTACTAGTGAGGACTCATGCACCCTTCATGCACTCTGCCAAACGCCCAAAAGTGCGTCGAGAAGGGAACTTTTGCTCCCATCCCGTGCACCCTTCATTCACCCTGCCTAACACCGATTCGTGCTTCATATGGTTCATGTTTCCTGGAGTACTGTAGCACCGTACTCTCCGTGCGTTGTAGACCTAGTTTTGTTAACATTGATCTCACTGTTCATTCTCAAGCAGACAGTCGAAACAGTGGTACTATGTTACATTACTGTTCATATACTTGACATACGCACAACATCATTTGTTGTTGTCATATCTTACTACGCTAGCAACAAGATTATGTAGTACTGACATATGAACCACTGCACATGCCTAGTAGTAGGAGCACTATGTATGTTCAAGTGGCTGCTGTGTTTCGCACTCCTCCGTCGTAAGAGTGGAAACGCTTGTTGTAATCTTTTTTTCTTTAGAAAAATAGTGGACATGCTCTACCATGCGGATCCTCCTCGACAGTCGTCTAGAACCTTGCTACTCACTTTCTCCAACATGTGGGACAGCCAGCATCGGGGTCCACCAGCCATGCACTAAATTACTCCGTAGTAGAGTGCCCAACTGCACGGTAGACTACCCCGATCGAAGCGCCGCAGTAATGCCCAATGAGCCATCAAATAAAAAAAACCTCCTTTCCTGCAGTAAGTTGGACGGACGAAGCAACCATCATTTCACTCTTCTCTCTCAGCTTCCTCTCTTAAAGAAAACCCCTACTTGCTTCTCCCTCATCTTGTTCCTCATTTCTTCAAGAAAACCCCGACCTGCTTCTGCCATTGTTCTTCTCTCCCAAAGAAGGAAAGGTGAGCACATCAATGGTGTTGATTCTGGCCAAGGCCCGGTCTTACAACCCTGAGACTGATCCTATAACTCCCTCTCTGTTCTTGTTTTGGGTTTGTGATTATGGTTTCTTTTCCTTTATTTCTATTTGACAGTTTCTTGATGGACGTTGGAGCACCGGCCGAAGTGATGCCTATGGCTCTAGCCAAAACTGTCGAGGCTCATGGTACGAAGAAGCGCAAGCACCCCGTCGAGATTACCACAAACAAGCTCAAATCCATCGCCTTGTCCAAGCCCCCCTCTCTGGGATCCCTCATTAAGCAAGTCCAGGTAATATCTCTTCTTGACGATCTTTTTCTCGATCTTGATCGTGTTTTTTCATCTAACACGCAGTACTAGTACTAGTAGTACAACTTTCTGGGTGATCTTGCATGTGATTTTTGTGTGCCAAATGACGGTTCTAAATTCCTCTTTTGACCAAAACATGCGAGAGGTGGACACTGATTTCTTATAGATTACTTTCAACTACTTTATGAACATCAATGCTACCTTTGAAGAGGGTATATTTGCCTCAGTAACTTGTGTTATGGATATTGCAAGTAATCCCTCTGCTCTCATGCCTTTGAAGACATGTTCTAGTGTCTTTGTTCACTCATTTCTGTGCGTATATGTAGTCATATATGGAGTAAAATATAAAAAATCATCTTATATTTCTGAACGAAGGTAGTAATAAAATATCTGGTTTCTATTTGAAATAGAACCAGGCCTGTGGTGGAGATGAAGTTCTCAAAGTCATGTTGTGTGAACTGGAAGACCTGAGGATGAGTTCTACTACTAAACAATCCAACTATTGTGTCCTTGTCGCCACGTGTCCTAAACTAGTGTTTTCCTGTAGCATTGTTGTCACGCGTGTTCTTGATGTCTACTACGCAACCTTTTCTTGTAGACGTTGTTGGGCCTCCAAGTGCAGAGGTTTGTAGGACAGTAGCAAATTTCCCTCAAGTGGATGATCTAAGGTTTATCAATCCGTGGGAGGCGTAGGATGAAGATGGTCTCTCTCAAGCAACCCTGCGACCAAATAACAAAGAGTCTCTTGTGTCCCCAACACACCCAATACAATGGTAAATTGTATAGGTGCACTAGTTCGGCGAAGAGATGGTGATACAAGTGCAATATGGATGGTAGATATAGGCTTTTGTAATCTGAATATATAAAAACAGCTAGGTAACAAGTGGTAAAAGTGAGCGTAAACGGTATTGCAATGCGTTGAAACAAGGCCTAGGGTTCATAATTTCACTAGTGCAAGTTCTCTCAACAATAATAACATAGTTGGATCATATAACTATCCCTCAACATGCAACAAAGAGTCACTCCAAAGTCACTAATAGCGGAGAACAAACGAAGAGATTATGGTAGGGTACGAAACCACCTCAAATTTATTCTTTCCAATCAATCCCTTGGGCTATGCCTATAAGTGTCACAAACAGCCCTAGAGTTCGTACTAGAATAACACCTTAAGACACACACCAACCAAAACCCTAATGTCACCTAGATACTCCAATGTCACCTCAAGTATCCGTGGGTATGATTATACGATATGCATCACACAATCTCAGATTCATCTATTCAACCAACACACAGAACCTCAAAGAGTGCCCAAAGTTTCTACCGGATAATCAAGACGAAAATGTGTGCCAACCCCTATGCATAAGTTCGTGGGCGGAACCCGCAAATTGATCACCAAAAATTACATCAAGTGAATCATGTGATATCCCATTGTCACCACAGATACGCACGGCAAGACATACATCAAGTGTTCTCAAATCATTAAAGACTCAATCTGATAAGATTACTTCAAAGGGAAAACTCAATCCATTACAAGAGAGTAGAGGGGGAGAAGAAACATAAGATCCAACTATAATAGCAAAGCTCGCGATACATCAAGATCGTGCCAAATCAAGAACACGAGAGAGACAGACAGAGAGAGAGAGAGAGAGAGAGAAACACATAGCTCATAGCTACTGGTACATACCCTCAGCCCCGAGGGTGAACTACTCTCTCCTCGTCATGGAGAGCGTCGGGATGATGAATATGGCCACCGGTGAGGGTTCCCCCCTCCGGCAGGGTGCCGGAACAGGGTCCCGAGAGGTTTTTGGTGGCTACAGAGGCTTGCGGCGGCGGAACTCCAGATATATTCTGTTTTCGGATCGTTTTAGGGTATATGGGTATATATAGGTGAAAGAAGTACGTCAGGGGAGCCACGAGGAGCCCACGAGGGTGGAGGGTGCACCCTAGGGGGTGGGCGCGCCCCCCTACCTCGTGGCTCCCTTGTTTCTTTCCTGACGTGCACTCCAAGTCTATCGGGTAGCTTTCCTTCCAAAAATAACTTCTCTAGAAGGTTTCATTCTGTTTCGACTCTGTTTCATATTCCTTTTCTTCGAAACACTGAAACAAGGGAAAAAACAGGAACTGGCACTAGGCTCTAGGTCAATAGGTTAGTCCCAAAAATAATATAAAAGTGTAAAATAAATCCCATAAACATCCAAAATAGATAATATAATAGCATGGAACAATAAAATATTATAGATACGTTGGAGACGTATCAGCATCCCCAAGCATAATTCCTTCTCGTCCTCGAGTAGGTAAATGATAAAAACATAATTTTTGATGTGGAATGCTACCTAACATATTTCTTAATGTAATTTTCTTTATTGTGGCAAGAATATTCAGATCCATAAGATTCAAGACAAAAGTTTAATATTGACATGAGAACAATAATACTTCAAGCATACTAACAAAGCAATCATGTCTTCTCAAAATAACATGGCCAAAGAAAGTTATCCCTACAAAATCATATAGTCTGGCTATGCTCTATCTTCACCACACAAAGTATTTAAATCAAGCACAACCCCGATGACAAGCCAAGCAATTGTTTCATACTTTTGATGTTCTCAAACTTTTTCAATCTTCACGCAATACATGAGCGTGAGACATGGGCATAGCACTATAGGTGGAATAGAATGGTGGTTGTGGAGAAGACAAAAAGGAGAAGATAGTCTCACATCAACTAGGTGTATCAACGGGCTATGAAGATGCCCATCAATAGATATCAATGTGAGTGAGTAGGGATTGCCATGCAACGGATGCACTAGAGCTATAAGTGTATGAAAGCTCAACAAAAGAACTAAGTGGGTGTGCATCCAACTCGCTTGGTCACGAAGACCTAGGGCATTTTGAGGAAGCCCATCATTGGAATATACAAGCCAAGTTCTATAATGAAAGATTATCACTAGTATATGAAAGTGACAACATAGGAGACTCTCTATCATGAAGATCATGGTGCTACTTTGAAGCACAAGTGTGGTAAAAGGATAGTAGCATTGCCCCTTCTCTCTTTTTCTCTCATTTTTTTGTTTGGGCCTTTTCTCTCTCTTTTTTATGGCCTCTTTTTTTCGTCCGGAGTCTCATCCCGACTTGTGGGGGAATCATAGTCCCCATCATCCTTTTCATCACTTGGGACAATGCTCTAATAATGATCATCATCACACTTTTATTTACTTACAACTCAAGAATTACAACTCAATACTTAGAACAAGATATGACTCTATATGAATGCCTTCGGCGGTGTACCAGGATGTGCAATGACTCATGAGTGACATGTATGAAAGAATTCTGAACGGTGGCTTTGCCACAAATATGATGTCAACTACACGATCATGCAAAGCAATATGACAATGATGGAGCGTGTCATAATAAACGGAACGATGGAAAGTTGCATGGCAATATATCTCGGAATGGCTATGGAAATGCCATGATAGGTAGATATGGTGGCTGTTTTGAGGAAGGTTTATGGTGGGTGTATGATACCGGTGAAAAGTGCACGGTATTAGAGAGACTAGCAATGGTGGAAGGAAGAAGGGTGCGTATAATCCATGGACTCAACATTAGTCATAAAGAACTCATATACTTATTGCGAAAATCTACAAGTTATCAAAGCAAAGTATTACGCGCATGCTCCTAGGGGGATAGATTGGTAGGAAAAGACCATCGCTCGTCCCCGACCGCCACTCATAAGGAAGACAATCAATAAATAAATCATGCTCCGACTTCATCACATAACGGTTCACCATACGTGCATGCTACGGGAATCAAAAACTTTAACACAAGTATTTCTAAAATTCACAACTAATCCACTAGCATGACTCTAATATCACCATCTTCATATCTCAAAACAATCATAAAGAATCAAACTTCTCATAGTATTCAATGCACTTTATATGAAAGTTTTTATTATATCCCTCTTGGATGCCCATCATATTAGGACTAAATTCATAACCCAAGAAAATTACCATGCTGTTCTAAAGACTCTCAAAATGATATAAGTGAAGCATGAGAGTTCATATATTTCTTCAAAATAAATCCACCGCCATGCTCTAAAAGATATAAGTGAAGCACTAGAGCAAACAACAAACTACTCCGAAAGATGTAAGTGAAGATCAATGAGTAGTCGAATAATTATGCAACTATGTGAAGACTCTCTAACATTTAAGAATTTAAGATCTTGGTATTTTATTCAAATAGAAAGCATAGCTAAAGAAAATAAAATGACACTCCAAGCAAAACACATATCATGTGGTGAATAAAAATATAGCTCCAAGTAAAGTTACAGATGAACGAAGACGAAAGAGGGGATGCCTTCCGGGACATCCCCAAGCTTAGGCTCTTGGTTATCCTTGAATATTACCTTGGGGCGCCTTGGGCATCCCCAAGCTTAGGCTCTTGCCACTCCTTATTCCATAGCCCATCGAATCTTTACCCAAAACTTGAAAACTTCACAACACAAAACTTAACAGAAAATCTCGTGAACTCCGTTAGCGAAAGAAAACAAAACACTACTTCAAGGTACTGTAATGAACTCATTGTTTATTTATATTGGTGTTAACCATACTGTTTTCCATCTTCTATATGGTTTATAAACTATTTTACTAGCCATAGATTCATCAAAATAAGCAAACAACACACGAAAAACAGAATCTGTCAAAAACAGAACAGTGTGTAGTAATCTGTAACTAATGCAAACTTCTGGAACTCAAAAAATTCTAAAATAAATTGGTGGATCTGATTAATTTGTCTAGTAATCATCTGCAAAAAGAATCAACTAAATAGCACTCTCCAGTAAAACGTTGAAGCTAATCTCGTGAGCACTAAAGTTTCTGTTTTTTACAGCATGATCATAAAGACTACACCCAAGTCTTCACAAACACTAATTAAAACATAAAACCACATCTAAACAGAAGCTAGATGGATTATTTATTACTAAACAGAACCAAAAAGCAAGAAACTAAAATAAAATTGGGTTGCCCCCCAACAAGCGCTAACGTTTAACGCCCCTAGCTAGGCATGATGATTTCAATGATGCTCGCATAAAAGATAAGAATTGAAACATAAAGAGAGCATCATGAAGAATATGACTAGCACATTTAAGTCTAACCCACTTCCTATCCATAGGGATTTCGTGAGCAAACAACTTATGGGTA
Source organism: Aegilops longissima (assembly GCA_021605205.1). Taxonomy (NCBI): domain Eukaryota; kingdom Viridiplantae; phylum Streptophyta; class Magnoliopsida; order Poales; family Poaceae; genus Aegilops; species Aegilops longissima. Next base: position 653,320 of record JAHIAM010003577.1, on the reverse strand, counting down.
CAAGAATCAACTTGCATAGGAATGCAAAACAAGCATAACTTCAAAACCTTAAGCACATAGAGAGGAAACTTGATATTATTGCAATTCCTACAAGCCTATGTTCCTCCCTCATTATAATTTTCAGTATCATCATGAATGAATTCAACAATATAACCAGCACCTAAAGCATTCTTTTCATGAACTACTTGCATAGAAAATTTACTACTCTCCACACAAGCAAAATTCTTCTCATTCGGAATAGTGGGGGTATCATAAGAGACTTGAATACTATAAATTGTTTCCATATTAAAGGAGTAATGTTTAGAAAAAGGGTAATCATAATCATGACAAGTTTTATAAATATAATCATCACTACTTTTTATAGCATAAGTTTCATCACAATAATCATCATAAGTAGCAACTTTGTTCTCATCATAATCGATTGAAACCTCTTCCGAAATAGTGGATACATCACTAAATAAAGTCATGACCTCTCCAAATCCACTTTCATAAATATTACAAGATTCAACATCCTCCAAAATAGTGGGATCATTACTTCCTAAAGTTGACACTCTTCCAAACCCACTTTCATCAATATAATCATCATAGGTAGAAGGCATGCTATCATCATTATAAATTTGCATATCAAAACTTGGGAGATTAAAAATATCATCTTCGTTAAACGTAGCATCCCCGAGCTTGGGACAAACATTAATTGCAGCAAATATATTCTCCAATATGTCATTCTCATCAAACATAGCTTCCCCAAGCTTGGGCCTTTTCATATCATAAGCATAATCACTCTCATCATTAATAGTATGGATAGCACCGACAGTATAGCAATTATCATATTCTTCCAAGGAAATGCCAAAAAGATTTTCAAGATCATAAGGAGTATCATTATCTTCCCAATCATAATCATCACAATAAGCAATAGGCATAACCAGATCATCATCAAGTGCATCATCTTCCACAATTATTTTTGATTCATTTTCATGAGGCACAACGATAATAGGAGCAACATTATTTGGGAGGGATACCTTTTTACCTCTCCTCCTTTTTCTTTTCTTCTTCTTCACATCATGTGTGGGTTCAATCCTCTTTTTCAAGCTCCTTATTAATGAGATTGGTTGAATAGAAGGCTCCTCCTCGTTACCTGATTCATCATAAGAAATAATAGGAGGATATTGGGGAGTCTCTTCCCTTTCATTAGTATTCTCTTCATCTTCTATTTGCTTTCTTTTCTTTATGTAATTGGCAATATAAGGATTTTAAATGCAATTCACCGCACAATAAATATAAATCTTGTCTATATCAAAACCAAGAAGTTTATAACGGGCAAATTCTGGAAGATGCTTAGTTATACGTTTCATTTCTTCGTAGCCCATAAGCAAACTAAGTTCATTATAATGTGCAAGGGAAAGCAAGTCATCACAATTTTTGGACACGATTAGATCATGAAACAATTTGCATTGGATAGCTAAATGACCCTGTTCATTGCAAAGTCCACAAGTACAACCAAGAAAATTTAAATCTTCGGCACAAACATCTAGCCTTTCTTACAACAATTTGTTTCTAAGTGCTTATGACTCTTGCAATATCTATCTTCCCTATTTGGTGTGTACTTGCAAACCCGATGCACTCCGCAAAAATTGACATGTTTATAGGAGACATTTTCATCATGACTAGTGCAATCATCGTTAGTATCATGGATATTCAAGGAGTTCATACTAACAACATTGCAATCATGCTCATCATTCAAAGATTTAGTGCCAAACATTTTAATGCATTCTTCTTCTAACATTTTGCCACAATTTTCCTTTCCATCATACTCACGAAAGATATTAAAAAGACGAAGCGTATGAGACAAACTCAATTCCATTTTTTTGTAGTTTTGTTTTATAGACAAAACTAGTGATAAAACAAGAAACAAAAAGATTCGATTGCAAGATCTAAAGATATACCTTCAAGCACTCACCTCCCCAGCAACGGCGCCAGAAAAGAGCTTAGTTGACAGGGTGTGAGTGCCGCTTACCTAGCCTCCCCGACAATGGCGCCAGGAAAGAGCTTGATGTCTACTACGCAAACTTCTTCTTGTAGACGTTGTTGGGCCTCCAAGTGCAGAGATTTGTAGGACAGTAGCAAATTTCCCTCAAGTGGATGACCTAAGGTTTATCAATCCGTAGGAGGCGTAGGATGAAGATGGTCTCTCTCAAGCAACCCTGCAACCAAATAACAAAGAGTCTCTTGTGTCCCCAACACACCCAATAAAATGGTAAATTGTATAGGTGCACTAGTTCAGCGAAGAGATGGTGATACAAGTGCAATATGGATGGTAGATATAGGTTTTTGTAATCTGAAAATATAAAAACAGCAAGGTAACAAGTGGTAAAAGTGAGTGTAAACGGTATTACAATGTGTTGAAACAAGGCCTAGGGTTCATACTTTCACTAGTGCAAGTTCTCTCAACAACAATAACAAAGTTGGATCATATAACTATCCCTCAACATGAAACAAAGAGTCACTCCAAAGTCACTAATAGCGGAGAACAAACGAAGAGATTATGGTAGGGTACGAAACCACCTCAAAGTTATTCTTTCCAATCAATCCCTTGGGATATTCCTATAAGTGTCACAAACAGCCCTAGAGTTCGTACTAGAATAACACCTTAAGACACACATCAACCAAAACCCTAATGTCACCTAGATACTCCAATGTCACCTCAAGTATCCGTGGGTATGATTATACGATATGCATCACACAATCTCAAATTCATCTATTCAACCAACACATAGAACCTCAAAGAGTGCCCCAAAGTTTCTACCGGAGAATCAAGACGAAAATGTGTGCCAACACCTATGAATAAGTTCATGGGCGGAACCCGCAAGTTGATCACCAAAACATACATCAAGTGAATCACGTGATATCCCATTGTCCCCACAGATACGCATGGCAAGACATACATCAAGTGTTCTCAAATCATTAAAGACTCAATCCGATAAGATTACTTCAAAGGGAAAACTCAATCCATTACAAGAGAGTAGAGGGGGAGAAGAAACATAAGATCCAAGTATAATAGCAAAGCTCGCGATACATCAAGATCGTGCCAAATCGAGAACACGAGAGAGAGAGAGAGAGAGAGAGAGAGAGATCAAACACATAGCTACTGGTACATACCCTCAGCCCCGAGGGTGAACTACTCCCTACTTGTCATGGAGAGCGCCGGATGATAAAGATGGCCACCGGTGAGGTTCCCCCCTCTGGCGGTCTTGGGACAGGTCCCAGACGTTTTTGGTGGCTACAGAGGCTTGCGGCGGCGGAACTCCAGATCTATTCTGTTTTCCGATCGTTTTAGGGTATATGGGTATATATAGGTGAAAGAAGTACGTTAGGGGAGCCACGAGGGGCCCACGAGGGGCCCACGAGGGTGGAGGGCACGCCCTAGGGGGGTGGGCGCGCCCCCCTACCTCTTGGCTCCCTCGTTTCTTTCCTGACGTGCACTCCAAGTCTATCGGGTAGCTTTCCTTCCAAAAATAACTTCTCCAGAAGGTTTCATTCCGTTTCGACTCCGTTTGATATTCCTTTTCTTCGAAACACTGAAACAAGGGAAAAAAACAGGAACAGGCACTGGGCTCTGGGTCAATAGGTTAGTCCTAAAAATAATATAAAAGTGTGAAATAAAGCCGATAAACATCCAAAACAGATAATATAATAGCATGGAACAATCAAAAATTATAGATACGTTGGAGACGCATCAGTTCTCGAGGTTGTACTTGACCACAACAATTTCCTGGCTGTGCCTTCGATTACGAAGGGTGTGGTTCTTGTAAAGCTTCCCGAAAAATGTGATGCGGCTTGTCTTCATCGTCATGTTTATGAGTGGAAAGACCACTCTGTTAGGTTCTCCAAGGTTGACGAGATGGCGATGGTGCCGGTAGACATCTCTCACGAAGTCCATGGCCTAGTCAGTTATGCGGGGTTCATCTCATAGGTCGTTGGCAAGAAATAGTCTGCAGAGGTTAATTAGTACGAGTTTGCTTGTCTGTAGTAAGTACTATTGTTCAGTACTTGATTTGTGTTTGTGAACCCTGTATTGTTTAGTACTACCACTTTTGGTGTGTGGTGAGTCCTGGAAACAGTCTATGTTAATATCTGTCCACTCAATTCAGTCTGTATATTTTGAAGTATCCAGATCATCTTTTTTGTGAGGACGGTTTATCAATTATGGTTACACTCCAATATCTGTATGCATTGCAGGGTTTATCGCACCCACCAAGATTTCCAGTCCCATTGATGTTCTGCCCATATGATTTGTCATGACCTTTGGACTGTCCTGCTTGTGGGAGGAGGCGGGGGCCCTGCATGCCATGTGTAGTTGGATGATCAATCTTCTGTTTAGTACTTCAACATAGTGATTTCCTGGTAAGGATTCAGACATGTCACATCAAGTAAATCTTATTGATTTACCATCTAAATCTTATTGATTTAGTGTCTGTTTTCTTTATTTTGCTGCAATTTTACGATGCAGGTTTTGCCATGTGACATTCATCACAGAATAAACCGTTTGGTAAGGATTCAGTCATGTCACATCAAGTAAATCTTATTGATTTACCGTCTAAATCTTATTGATTTAGTGTCTGTTTTCTTTCTTTTGCTGCAATTTTATGATGTAGGTTTTGTCATGTGACATTCATCACAGAATAAACCGTTTGGTTTGCTCTATGATGGTTATTTTTGTAGGTTTCACTTCTTATGTTGTGTCAGTAATGAAGGCACTGTCCATCACTTATATAAATGGAAAAAATTGGATCAGTCTGTTATCTGAGTACAAGCTGAATCCCTATGATGAACTGCAGTTTGGTTTAACAAACACGCCACAATTAGTCCTTCTCGCGTTTAAAAGAAATGAATAAAAAGACTGGATCATGGTCACGGAGCCTACTCATGTTAGAAAGCTGATCATAGCAGACCAAACACGATCGCCGTTGTCTCGCACATCGGTACCACCTTCAGCAATGGATCAAGCACCGGCAGTTGCTCTAGCACTGACAGCAGCAGCAGCTCAGTCCGATCCACCTGAGGAGTGGGCACCGACCGCGTCAGCCGATCAGGCTGATCTACCGGAGGATCGGGCATCAACACCGGCACCTGCTCCGACACCAGCACCAGCTCTACAAGGATCACCATCTCCAGCAGCAGCTGCGGCACTACCAGTCGCAAGGGCACGAGCACCAGCAACGACTTCGGCACCTGCACCAACACTTGCACTTGCATCTGCTCCGGCCGGTGCAGAGGCAACGGAACCAGCAGTTGCACCGGAAACAAACTGGGCTGCAGTTCACACTTCATATACCAAAGTCCTTACAAAAATCGACATGTCCACCTTCTTGGTAAGCATTGGCCGCCCAAGTGCTTCATTCTTTTTTTCTTTCCATGTTGTTTCACATGATTCGCTGTGTTGATCTAACTGTTTGCGTATGTCTTCTTGTTTGCAAACAGAGAATTCCTAGAGCAACGAGGGAGTCGTTCAACAATCTGGGCGATCGTGGCCAAGTTTATCTTACCATGCGAAGCCTTGGTGTGAATGAACCTGCTCGATATACCGTAAGTACAAAGGATGGTCGCATGATGATTTATGCTAAAGGATGGTCAAGGTTTAAATCTAAATCATATCTTGCGGTAGGGGATGATGTCAAAATCGAACTTTCTCGGCAAGGAGAGCTGGTCCAAATCAACTTTGAAATTCTTCAGTAGCAGCACACAACTGCCGAACTGATCTATCCACCGAGAGATTTTGATGTACTGTCATGGTGAAACAAGTGTCCTGTGTGTATAAGTAGTACGACAATATTATTTATCACATGGTATATCGTTGATAGAATTGCAACTCTAGTTGCTGGTTACGAACTGTCGTTCGATTTCATTCTAACAGCTGTCGTGCTTTACTCAATTTTGTGTATTCGCCTTGCGACCGCATCTAAAACCAGCGCCGTACGGATTGCTTGCAATATGAAAAGCGCTGAGGTAGAACACATGGGCCCCCAAACATGCAGGCCCACCGGCCTGTGGCACAAAGTCCAGAATCGTGAGCCTGTCTGAGTATTATACTCTCAGCTGAACCCCCATAATGCCCATGCGTTGCACGTAATATCAAGATGCATTTGTATGAGTATTTTATCTTGTGAGATAAAAGGATGATTGAGGGAAGGCCTTATTTGCAAATGTGGAGAGGTATGTGGGTACCTTTTTGCAAAATTGCCATAGTTTCCTTCCTATCCGTCAGATATAAATCGGACGGCCTATATTGCAGGATGGCAGGCACACCATCATCACCAACTCATCTATACTGTGTTAAAAAACTCTGTTTTTTATAATTATATATGTTATATATATTCCCCATGATTTTTCTTATGTAAAGTTGTGATATAAAAGATTTTTATATTTCTTTACAGAGGGAGTATCTCTCTATCAAAAATATATTTATGTGTAACTAAGAATTCCTGTCTTTCCACTTCCTTTCGCTAATATGTGGGGCATCCGGCAACGGGGTCCACGTGCCATACGCATCAAATTAGAGTGCACAACTGCACGGTAGACACACCCCGGTCGTAGCGCCGCAGTAATGCCCAATGAGCCGTCAAATCACAAAAATCTCCACCTTTCTAGCTTTAGCAGTTGTTGGCGTTCTGGGAACGGGGGTCCCCAGACTTGCTTGCCTGCGGCCTACGGCGTGGCTCAAGGGGTGGCCCAGCACGGCCCGTCTTCATCAGCACAAGCTGAAGACCCTCGCGAGGGGCCAAGCCTCACCGGGCGGACGACAGGGAGCTTCCTCAGGCACGGCCTCGTCAGGATGGCTCGCGAGGAGGCGGAGAGATCAAGGCGGGGTACCCCACGAGGTGCCCATGACGCAAGCCATGACGACCAAGGGCGCCAGGCGGGCGCCAGCCCGCGTAGTGTTCTTGTAGTGACCAGACCCGAATGGATCAAGTCTCTGTGCTCAGTGTCATCCTGGATCGATAATCTTGACACCACACAAGATTGAAGGATTTATAGCGAGTAGCAATCACACACTTATTACATCGTTGTCCACAAGGGAACTTATTACAATAATATGGCTTAAGGCCATCTAATAATAACAGCGAAGGCTTGGAAGATAAGTGAGTCCATCAACTCCATCGGCATCACGAGTATAGAACCACGACCTAACACCTTACTGTCGTCTAAAAAGTCTGCAACGTGAAAGTTGCAGCCAAAACAATTCACACATGGAATATCTTGGCAATGTAACACATAGAGAGTAATGAAGGAATAAGCCTATACTACATGCATATATGGCTGGTGGTAAAGCTCTATGGTTAAATTTTTGCATAAAGCTAGTTTTTCCCTACAACAAAGGAATAATTTTATTTAACTATCATGGTGGTTGTTAAACATTGAGAATGGTTGACAGCATCCTCAATCCCAATTAAAAAGTACTCATTAAAACCCAATAACATTTATTTGAAGTAACATGTTGAGATTCACATGATATTCAAGTACTAGATACTCAAAACGTCCATAACCGGGGACACGGCTAATCATGATTAGTTTATACACTCTGCAGAGGTTTAGCACTTTTCCCCACAAGACTCGATCGCCTCCGTTTGGTTCTCGCACTACATGGTGTTTGAGAGACGGATGACCGAGACATAGTCTTTCAGAAGCACTAGCACCTTACATGTGGGTAGACCGTACCAACCTACATCCCCTACATCAGCTAGCCTACCCGTAAGAGTTCACACAACTTAGTCAACTACGCCAGAGCCCATAATTGGCTTGTGGCTGCACACGGAAGTTTCTAGTTTGAATAATCTTATGATCCCTTAGAGCACAGGTGGCGGTCCAAGAAATCAGCAAGTCTGATAGAAACCAGGTGCCTCAATCCACCCAGATGTGTGTTTAGGTTGCCACCTTAGATAAACCATTAATTAACAATCTCACATCTGTCATGGATATTCACTCACCCAATCCACGTCTACTAGCATAGCATGGCATAATAAGCAAACGTAGAAGTAACTCCCAAGGTTTCATAAGTAAAACAGGTAATAGGTACTACCTCAATCTACTTCCCATCCCACAATTTAAGTTGATCCTAAACATGCAAGTGTTTGAGGTTTGATCTAATGCAATAAAACTGGGTAGTAGAAAAGGTATGATCAAGTGTTACTTGCCTTGCTGATGATCCGCGAGACCTAGAGATTCGAAGTAACAAGCGGCGCACTCCGGGTGATCTAACGCAGACAAACAACAAGCATACAATAAGTACTCATCTAATGCACAGGGAAATCTCGAATAAAAGATCTAACCAGAGAGTTCAACTTAAGAACCCTGGTTACAAAAGAATCAAATCAAATAAAGCATCGAAAGTCGAAAGTCGAGAGAGAACGACTCGGTTTTAGCAATCTGAAACTAGGTCAAAATTCTACAGTAGCAAAACTTTGTTTAAGTAGGTTAGTCGGAACGGCGGTTTCGTAACGAAACACCAGGCGCTTGAATCACCTGATTCCGATAAACGAGCGAGAAAATAAACAGTTTTGAAAATTGAATTGGAAATCGAATTCAGAAAATAACGGATTAAATCTGATTAAAAGAAAAACGACGAACAGTTAAAACGACGGACGTTCGTTAACAGAACTAATCCGACGAACACGTTCATTGAAACGAACGGGTCGGTGAACGTTCACTAAATAGTAAAACCAAAAAAAATAAACCATCTAGGGTTTTAAAAAAAACCGAACAACGAATCAAAAAAAACCGGATCGGTTTTTAAAGCAAAAACGGATCGGGCGGTGGCGGCGGCTACCTCCGTGAAGTCGCCGGCGACTCGGGACTCCGGGGGCGGGGGTCGGCGGGTCGGGTGATGGGCGGCGAGGCGGCGGCGGCGGCAGGCGGCGGGGCGGCCTTCAGGCGGGCGGCGGCTCGGGTGGAGGGCGGCGGGCGCGGGGTGAGGAGAGAGGGGGGGGCGGCGGTATAAATAGGAGGGGGGGCTCGGTTGCCTTGGGGAGGGTCAACGGCGGGCGGGCCGAGCCGAGACTCGGTCGGGCGGCGGCGTCAGGCGGGACTCCTCCAGCAAGCGCGAGGAGAGGGGAGGTGGGCCGCGGCGGTGGGCTGGGCCCTTGGCCCGGGCGGGCGGCGCGTGTTTTTTTTTTAAACAAAACTAAACGAAATAAAAATAAAACCAAACGGACTCCAAATTTAATAAAATAAATTTTCCCCGACTCCTAAAAATGAGTCGAACAAAATGAACTTTAAAACGGGGCAAATATGCATATTTTTAAAATACTCATTTTTTTTTGCCTAAAGCAAATAAACTTTCAAAACCTATATTTGATTTATTTATAAAATCTTCATTTTTCCTAAATGTTGGGAAAGTCATATTATTCCCTCTCTTAATTTTTTTTAGCGGAAAAACTTATGAAGATAATTAAATAAATCCAAATCATCCTATTTTCAAAATTTGAGAAATCCCAAATATAAAAATAATGAAACTTCCAACTCTCTCCGAGGGTCCTTGAGTTGCGTGAAATTTTCTAGGATCGGAAAATGCAAGAAATATGATATGCATGATGACCTAATGTATAACATTCCAAATTGAAAATTTGGGATGTTACAAACCTACCCCCTTAAGATGAATCTCGCCCTCGAGATTCGGGTTGGCTAGAAAATAGGTGAGGGTGGTCCTTGAGAAAAACTTCCTCTCTTTCCCAGGTGGCTTCATCTTCAGTGTGGTGGCTCCACTGAACCTTGCAAAACTTGATAACCTTGCTGCGAGTAACTCTGCTGGCGTAATCGAGAATCTTAACCGGTTTTTCCTCATATGTTAAATCATCCTTCAACTGAATTGCTTCCAGTGGCACTGTGTCTCTTAACGGTATCTCTGCTATCTCGGGGTGACATTTCTTCAGCTGAGAAACATGGAATACATCATGAACTCCTGACAGTCCTTCTGGCAATTCCAGCTTATAAGCGACTTCTCCCATGCGTTGCAAAATCTTATATGGTCCAACGAAACGTGGTGCTAACTTTCCCTTAACTCCAAAACACTTAACTCCTCGAAGCGGGGATACTCTAAGATATACCCTGTCTCCAACTTCATACTCAATCGCTTTGCGCTTTGAATCTGCATAGCTCTTCTGTCTGGACTAGGCTACCTTGAGCCTATCTCGAATCAGTTTAACCTTTTGCTCAGACTCCTTAATCAAATCTGGTCCAAACAATTGACGATCTCCAGTTTCGTCCCATGACAACGGTGTCCTGCATCTTCTTCCATACAGAGCCTCGAAAGGTGCCATCTTCAAGCTGGTTTGGTAAACTGTTGTTCTAAGAAAATTCTGCATACGGCAAATTATCATCCCAACTAGATCCATAATCTAGTGCACAAGCTCTCAAAGATATCCTCCAAAATCTGATTGACCCTCTCGATCTGTCCATCGATCGTGGGTGGAAAGTTGTCTTGAATTCGATCTGGTTCCCAATGTTTCGTGCAACCTGGTTCCAAAATTTTGAGGTAAATTGGGTTCCTCTATGCGATATGATGCTCCTCGAACTCCGTGTAAACACACAATTCTGGTCATGTTTATCTTTGCCAACTTAGCACTGCTATAGGTAGTCTTGACTGGAATGAAATGAGCTACCTTCGTCAAGCGATCGACTATAACCCAAATCGAGTCATATCTGAGCGAGTCTTTGGCAAACCTGTGATGAAATCCATGCCTAGTTTATCCCACTTCCATTCGGTATCGGCAATGGTTGCAACAATCCTGCTGGCTTCGATGTTCTGCCTTTACTTTCGACATACATCGCAAAACTGCTACATACTCCGCAATATCCTTCTTCATTCCGGTCCACGAAAAGTAGTCTTCAAATCCAAATACATCTTGGTATTTCCTGGGTGAATCGAATAGGGTGAATCATGGGCTTCTTGCAAAATCAACTTCCCGATCTACGGGTTATTGGGCACATAAACACGGTCTTCAAACCATAGGGTATCGTGCTCATCCTCGTGAAATCCTTTAGCTTTTCCTTTGCTCATTTTCTCCTTTATAGAGGCAACTTCCTTATCTGCCTTTTGGGCTTCTCGATTTTGTCCATCGATGTCGATTGAATCTCCAATGCTGCTACATAGCCTCTCGAACTGTTTCCAAACATAGCTCTCGAAGGTCCTCGGCTAACTCATTGGGTATTCCTCCCATCATTAGGGTATTGACGTGGCTCTTACGGCTCAATGCGCCTGCCTACGACATTAGCCTTTCCGGGTGATAATGCAATCTCATATCATAATCCTTGATAAGCTCTAACCATCTCCTCTGTCGAGATTTAATTCATTCGTGTGAAGATGTACTTCAAACTCTTGTGATCCGTATATACTTCACAATGATTTCCAATGAGAAAATGTCACCATGTCTTTAAGGCATGCACAACGGCTGCTAACTCCAAATCATGGGTGGCATAATTTAACTCATGAGGCTTAAGCTGTCGTGAAGCATACGAAACAACTCTTCCTTCCTGCATAAGCACTGCTCCAAGTCCTCGACGTGAAGCGTCGCAATACACCTCATAATCCTTGGTCTGATCCGGCAATATTAAAACTGGTGAGGTAACCAATCTCTTCTTCAACTCCTGAAAACTTGCCTCACAGTCCTCAGTCCATATAAATTTGTTATCCTTCTTCAACAATTCTATCATAGGCTTTGCAATCCTTGAGAAATTCTCAATGAATCTTCGGTAGTATCCTGCGAGTCCAAGGAAACTCCGAATCTCTCCAACTGTCGTTGGTGCTTCCCATTTGGTTATGGTCTTAACCTTTGTAGGGTCAACTGCTATTCCTTCTCCGGATATAACATGTCCGAGAAATCCAACTTCCTTTAGCCAAAACTCACATTTGCTGAACTTGGCATACAACTGGTGTTCCCTCAGTTTCTCCAAAACCAATCTCAAATGTTCCTTATGTTCTTCTTCATTCCTTGAGAAAATCAAAATATCGTCGATGAACACCACGACGAACTTATCCAAAAACTCCATAAACACTTTGTTCATCAGGTTCATGAAATAGGCTGGTGCGTTAGTCAGTCCAAATGACATAACGGTGTACTCATACAGTCCATATCTCGTGGTAAACGCTGTCTTGGGTATGTCTTGCTCCCGAATCTTCAACTGATGGTACCCTGATCGCAAATCGATCTTGGAAAACACTTTAGCTCCTTGCAACCGATCAAACAAATCATTTATCATAGGTAGTGGGTACTTGTTCTTGGTTGTTACTTCATTCAATCCACGATAATCAACAACCATTCTTAACGATCCATCCTTCTTCTCCACTAACAATACGGGTGATCCCCAAGGTGAAGAACTTGGGCGTATAAAACCTTTATCCAATAGTTCCTTAATCTGCTTCTTGATTTCCGCCAAATCACATGCGGGCATCTGTCGTCGCTTCGATATCGGGCCTGTTCACGCAACAGCTCGATCAAAAACTCAATGTCTCTATCCGGTGGCATTCCTGGCAACTCTTACGGAAATACATCAGGAAAATCCTTCACCACTGGTACTTCTTCCTGCACCACTCCTGATAGGCAATTTACTTGCGTTCTCCTCGGCTCGTGCCGTGATACATACTTAATCCTTCTTCCTTCTGGTGTGGTGAGCAAAATTGACTTTGTGGTGCAATCTATGTTACCTCCATACTTTGATAACCAATCCATACCTAATATCGCATCCAATCCTTGGGATTCCAGAACTATTAGGTCTGAGGGGAAAACATAGTGTCCAATCCTTAATGGTAGTCGATCACACCATTTACTAGCCATGTATTCTGCACCGGGTGAGGTTACTAGCATGGGTGACCTAAGAGCTTGGGTCGGTAATTTGTACTTATCCACAAATCCCTTTGATATGTATGAATGCGATGCACTAGTATCGAAAAGAACAACTGCAGTAAAGGACTTAACCAAAAACTTACCGATTCTTTGCGTCGGGCTGATCTTCAACCTCCTCCACATCAATGTGGTTCACCTCCCCTGTTGAAAGGGTTGGGCTTCTTTCGAGCTTCCATTGCCATTTCCATTACGCCTTCAGGCGAGTCATTTGCATAATGCCCGATCTTGCGGCACTTAAAACAAGTGATGTGACTCAGTCTACCTTGGATGGTGTTGACGGGTGGTGCGATTCTGTCCATTGCTTCCTCCATTCCCGTTCCCATTCTTAGTGCCATTATGGTTATCGAATTACCTCCTCCATGGGTATCTGAAACTGAATTCTGATTTAGGGTATAACGAGGCTTCTGCTGGGCTCCAGAGTTATACTTCCCCTGTCCATACTTCCGCTTGCGGTTCTCAATTTGCTGCTGCTTCCCTTCAATCATGAGGGCTCGGTCTACCAACTCCTGGTAGTTGTTGAAACTTGCTACCATCAACGGCATGCTGAACTCATCATTCAGTCCTTCTAGAAACTTCTCCTATTTAGCAGCGTCTGTTACAACGTCATCTGGGGCATAACATGCTAACTTACTAAAATCATCCACGTACTGGCCAACAGTCCTTCCTCCTTGGCGTAAGTTGCGAAACTCACGCTTCTTCATGGCCATAGCTCCTGCTGAAACATGGGCAGTGCGAAAAGCTTGCTGAAACTGATCCCATGTGACAGTGTCTACGGGGTAAGTGGCTGTAAAATTTTCCCACCATGCTGCTGCGGGTCCTTCAAGCTGGTGAGCAGCAAACTTCACTCTTTCTCCATCTGTGCATCCTGCAGTGGTCAACTCCCTTCCTATCTTGCGGAGCCAATCATCTGCTACAATCGGCTCGGTGCTACTGGAATACACCGGCGGATTTAGTCTAAGGAAACGAGTCAGGTGATCCGCAGGTGGTGGTGGTGGTGGGTTGTTGTTGTTGTTGTTGCCACAGTTACGCACCAATGTTTGAATCAGGTGTTACGCTGCTGAATCAATTGGGTGATCTCTGGCGGGAAAAGCGAACCGGTCGCGCCTCGGAGGCATCGATGGGTTTAGAAGAGACGAGAAATTAAGAATAGATTGAGGTCTAAGGGAATCACTACCCAAATGCACATGAGCAAATGCACACAAATCACTTCATTCAATCAAACAAAAGGCTTACAACGATCTAACTATCGCAAAAGTGCGTGTACTATAATGTTTACATGGAGGAATACTACTAATATGTGGGGACTTCTACTAATTTGAACCGGTGGAAGACTCCATGATGTCTGCTCCAGCTTCGTCTTCAAAGTCGGGTTCACTTGGATCCGAATCGGTGTCGTCGATGTTGATGTAGTCGCTTGGGCAACCGACATACTGGTCTTCATTCCTGAGCGCCAACTTCTTCTTGAGTTCTTCGATCTCGTACTTAAGATCGTTATTGTGTCTTGCTAGAGCTACGATCTCGTCCATGTAGTCCTTGCGTGTAGTCTTTAATTCTTCTTCAATTTCGATGATCCTTCCCTTTGCATTCTGCAACTCCAACATATCATTGCACATCTGGTTCTCCTGGCGTCGAATATGCTGGTTTAACTCCTGGATGAAAGCTGCAATGGATCTATCCTTCTTGGTGTTGACTATGTCCCATTTGTCATCTCGGCGTCCGCAAATCTGATAGATGGTGTCCTTGAGGTCTTCTTGATAAACTTCTCCAATGCGTCCCATGGTGATGTGAGCTGCCATGCTCTTTCCGAGACTCCAAGTTGGTGCACTGAAAACACTATCTATAGGCTTGGTGATTGGGGCGAATGTCCTTCCCGAACGTGAGCTTGAATCTTCCAGCGCTCCTCTTGAGCAGAGTGGCGTTGAAAGTTCGGTGAAACTGGTAGTCCAATGTTCGGTACTTGGTGACTTCCTTCAAGTGGAATCCAAAAGGTGTGCCTTCATCTGGTTGGGTGTACTTGATCTTGGCGTCCGTCATCCTAAAGAGTAGAAAAGATGAGGAGTTAGAAAATGGGAAGAGAGTAGTGATCTATGGCTTTAACTTAGTGGTCGTGTCCTACGATCGGTGTGTGCTCGATACCATCTCTGTAGCGACCAGACCGAATGGATCAAGTCTCGTGCTCGTGTCATCCTGGATCGATAATCTTGACACCACACAAGCCGAAGGATTTATAGCAGAGTAGCAATCACACACTTATTACATTGTTGTCCACAAGGAACTTATTACAATAATATGGCTTAAGGCCATCTAATAATAACAGCGGAAGGCTTGGAAGATAAGTGAGTCCATCAACTCCATCGGCATCACTGAGTATAGAACCACGACCTAACACCTTACTCGTCGTGCGAAAAGTCATGCAACGTGAAAGTTGCAGCCAAACGGGTCAGACATGGAATATGCTGGCAATGTAACACATAGAGAGTAATGAAGGAATAAGCCTATACTACATGCATATATGGCTGGTGGTAAAGCTCTATGGTTAAATTTTTGCATAAAGCTAGTTTTTCCCTACAACAAAGGAATAATTTTATTTAACTATCATGGTGGTTGTTAAACATTGAGAATGGTTGACAGCGTCCTCAATCCCAATTAAAAAGTACTCATTAAAACCCAATAACATTTATTTGAAGTAACATGTTGAGATTCACATGATATTCAAGTACTAGATACTCAAAACGTCCATAACCGGGGACACGGCTAATCATGATTAGTTTATACACTCTGCAGAGGTTTGCGCACTTTTCCCCACAAGACTCGATCGCCTCCGCTTGGTTCTCGCACTACATGGTGTTTGAGAGACGGATGACCGAGACATAGTCTTTCAGAAGCACTAGCACCTTACATGTGGGTAGACCGTACCAACCTACATCCCCTACATCAGCTAGCCTACCCGTAAGAGTTCGCACAACTTAGTCAACTACGCCAGAGCCCATAATTGGCTTGTGGCTGCACACGGAAGTTTCCAGTTTGAATAATCTTATGATCCCTTAGAGCCTGGGTGGCGGTCCGAAGAAATACAGGCAAGTCCTGATAGAAACCAGGTGCCTCAATCCACCCAGATGTGTGTTTAGGTTGCCACCTTAGATAAACCATTAATTAACAATCTCACATCTGTCATGGATATTCACTCACCCAATCCACGTCTACTAGCATAGCATGGCATAATAAGCAAACGTAGAAGTAACTCCCAAGGTTTCATAAGTAAAACAGTAATAGGTACTACCTCAATCTACTTCCCATCCCACAATTTAAGTTGATCCTAAACATGCAAGTGTTTGAGGTTTGATCTAATGCAATAAAACTGGGTAGTAGAAAAGGTATGATCAAGTGTTACTTGCCTTGCGATGATCCATGAGACCTAGAGATTGAAGTAACAAGCGGCGCACTCGGGTGATCTAACGCAGACAAACAACAAGCATACAATAAGTACTCATCTAATGCACAGGGAAATCTCGAATAAAAGATCTAACCAGAGAGTTCAACTTAAGAACCCTGGTTACAAAAGAATCAAATCAAATAAAGCATCGAAAGTCGAAAGTCGAGAGAGAACGACTCGGTTTTAGCAATCTGAAACTAGGTCAAAATTCTACAGTAGCAAAACTTTGTTTAAGTAGGCTAGTCGGAACGGCGGTTTCGTAACGAAACACCAGGCGCTTGAATCACCTGATTCCGATAAACGAGCGAGAAAATAAACAGTTTTGAAAATAGAATCGGAAATCGAATTCGGAAAATAACGGATTAAATCTGATTAAAAGAAAAACGACGAACAGTTAAAACGACGGACGTTCGTTAACAGAACTAATCCGACGAACACGTTCATTGAAACGAACGGGTCGGTGAACGTTCACTAAATAATAAAACCAAAAAAAATAAACCATCTAGGGTTTTAAAAAAAACCGAACAACGAATCAAAAAAAACCGAATCGGTTTTTAAAGCAAAAACCGGATCGGGGCGGTGGCGGCGGCTACCTCCGGCGAGTCGCCGGCGGGCTCCGGGACTCCGGCGGGCGGCGGCGGGTCGGCGGGTCGGCGGGTCGGGTGAGGCGGCGAGGGGCGGCGTCGGCGACGGCAGGCGGCGGCGGCCTTCAAGCAAGGCGGCGGCTCGGGTGGAGGGCGGGCGGTGCTCGGGTGAGAGAGAGGGGGGCGGTATAAATAGGAGGGGGGGCCGGTTGCCTTGGGAGGGGGCACAGCGGCGAGGGGGCCGAGCCGACTCGGGCGGCGGCGGCGGCGTGGGGGACTCCTCCAGGCGCCATGAGGGAGAGGGGAGGTGGGCACATGGTGGGCTGGGCCCTTGGCCCAGGCGGGCGGCGCGTGTTTTTTTATAAACAAAACTAAACGAAATAAAAATAAAACCAAACGGACTCCAAATTTAATAAAATAAATTTTCCCCGACTCCCAAAAATGAGTCGAACAAAATGAACTTTAAAACGGGGCAAATATGCATATTTTTAAAATACTCATTTTTTTTTGCCTAAAGCAAATAAACTTTCAAAACCAATATTTGATTTATTTATAAAATCTTCATTTTTCCTAAATGTTGGGAAAGTCGTATTATTCCCTCTCTTATTTTTTTTTAGCGGAAAAACTTATGAAGATAATTAAATAAATCCAAATGATCCTATTTTCAAAATTTGAGAAATCCCAAATATGAAAATAATGAAACTTCCAACTCTCTCCGAGGGTCCTTGAGTTGCGTGAAATTTTCTAGGATCGGAAAATGCGAGAAATATGATATGCATGATGACCTAATGTATACATTCCAAATTGAAAATTTGGGATGTTACAGTCCTCCTTTCCTCTTTGGTGCAAAGGGAGCAAGCGCAGGCGAGAGCATCAAGCAAAGGCATCCGTTTCGGTGCAACAAGACCAAGACCGTTGCAACGGCAGGAAGGAAGTCATCGTGGAGCCCAAGCCGGCGTCACCGCCAGAGCCTTTGACAAAGCGAGGACCAACTTTAGTCGGGATAAGTGTACTAGATGTTCCCCTTCAAAATGGCCAATTGTTGGCGCCCTTCCCGCTCAATATTTGGGAAGAGGCCCAGGGCCTCTGCCTATAAATAGGACTAGCCTCCCACGGGGTAGAGGGATCTGGATTCAGAGAGGATCGAGCACCTTGAATTAGCAGAGAGAGAGAGCGGCGTCAACTCCCCTAGCAGTTCATCGCACCAGCCAAGAATGACCCTCGCGAGGCTGTTCTTCCTTATATTGTTCATCATCAGCCCAAGAGGCAATCCACCACACCACAAACTAGAGTAGGCTATTACACCACAATGGTGGCCCGAACTAGTATAAACCCTGTGTCTCTTGTGTTGTTCCTTTCATGGTTTAGATCCTAGCGAGGCGGCGAGGTGCGGGTAGGTAGAGAGCGAGATCTCCACGCGCACCCCAGTGTTCGAACCTAGAGGGTCTGCCGGAACCCGAAATCCGACATTTGGCACGCCAGGTAGAGGTGCGCCGGAATTCGTCTTCCGCTGCCCTGTTCTTCGCCGACCACCGCGTCAATGTCGAGCGCTTCGTCGGGCCAGCGCCCGGCCCGAGCCGCTCTCGCTTCCCGCGTCACCCAGACGGCCCCCGTCGGCGGCCGCCCCCACCGTTCCCCGTCGCCTGCCGTCAACGCCGCCACCGGCCCGGCGGGGAACGAGCAACAAGCATCGTCCCAGCATCCGTCCGTGAGGCGAGACGGTCGCACTGCTACTCCCTCAGTCGCCCCCGCTGGTTCTTCGTCCCACGCGCTCCGCGCGCCCATGGAGGCTCGAGCTGCACTCATCGCGGCAAACGAGCTCCTGCGCTACAGCCCTGTCGACTACGTCTATGAAGAGTGGCTCGACCGCGTCGCCGAGCTCTTCTGCGCCGCAGGGGGCTCCCCCGTGACGTCCTTCTCGCTACACCGCGCCCCGCCCTGCGTGGGCGATGAAGCTCCAGGGGCGCCTCAACCGCCTCCCCCTCAAGAAGGCGCCAAGGCGCGTGGCCCCTGGGCGGAACCCACTCCGTCCGGCACCAGCGCAGCAAGAGCAGAGCTGCCAAGAGGTCCCTCGCCCCCAAGAAGATGCCCGGGTGCTCCCTGCACCGGCTCGTCACGACCATGCTCCTGCTCCAGCACGCCAAGACCCCACGCTGCTCCCAGCTGCAGCGCATAGGGACCCGCAAGACCAGGCTCTTCGTCACCAAAGGCCTCCCGTGGCCACGGCAGGCTGCCGCGCATTCACCACCGAGCTGCGCAGCGTCGCGTGGCCCGGCAAGTTCAAGCCAGACCTGCCTCCTCGCTACGACGGCACGGCCGACCCTGCAGAGTTCCTCCAGCTCTACGAGCTGGGCATCGAAGCCGCCAACGGGGACGAGAAGGTCATCGCGAACTGGTTTCCCATGGCACTCAAGGGCGGAGCCCGGCTGCTGAAACTCGGCTCTGGCACGATCTCCTCCTGGGACGAGATGCGCACCCGCTTCATCGCCAACTTCCAAGGTACTCGCGACCGGCCTCCTGCCGTGAGCGACATGCGCCGCATCATGCAGCAACCAGGGGAGACCCTGCAGAAGTAGATCCAGCGCTTCAACAACGCACGCCTCAAGATTCCCAAGGTGACCGAGGAGGCCATCATCTCTGCCTTCTCCGACGGTGTGCGTGACGTCAAGATGAAGGAGGAGCTGGCGATGCATGAAGATCTGTGCACTTCCTTGGAGCTGTTCAACTTGGCGACCAAGTGCGCCAGGGCTAAGGAAGGGCGCCTTTCCCTCCTCGAGCTGCCAGTAGCAGAACCAGAAGAGAAAAAATCCAAGGCCAGGGACGTGAAGCGTAAGGGGGCTGCCGTGCTCGCGGCAGAACCAGACACCAAGCTAGGCAGAGATCAGCCCGAGTCTTCCAAGGGCAGCCGGTACTGTGTGTACCATGACCTCCACACCCACAACACCAACGAATGTCAAGAGCTCCGAGCCGTGCGAGAAGGGAGGATCGGCCGACGCCCCGACCGCAACGATCGAGGCTACGGCCGAGGAGGAGGAAGGAACGCAGGATGCTGGGAAGACCGGGGCCCTCGCCAAGGGTGGCGCGACCGACCTCGCGAGGATCGCTCGCAGGATCAGCCTCGCGAGGATCATCCGCAAGGAAACACAGGCCTCCCTCCTCTACCGCCGCAGACAAGGAGAAATGCGGACCATCATCAGGACGAGGGGGCTTGGGGCTTCCAGGAGCCGGGCGCGATCGTTTGCATCCTGGGCAGAGCTCAAGCCCCAGCCTCTCAACGCATATTCAAGCAGTTCGCCCGCGAAGTGAATGCAGTCCTCCCCAAGCTCGAAGCCACACGCCCTCTCAGGTGGTCAGCTTGCGCCATCACGTTTAGCTCAGCGGATCAGCTCAAGTGCGCGGCCACAACAGGAGTCCTCCCGATGCTTTGTTCCCCAATCATTAGCAACGTGCAAGTCACCAGGACCCTCATCGATGGCGGAGCAGAGCTCAATGTCCTGTCCGTAGAGACATTCAACAATCTCCAAGTGCCTTACAATCAGCTTCAGCCAACCAAGCCTTTCTCCGGAGTCACCGATGGCTCCACGATTCCGGTTGGGCAGGTCCGCCTCCCTGTCACCTTCGGGGCGCGCGACAACTACCGCACCGAGCTCATCGACTTCGATGTCACCCACATTCTCCTGCCATACAATGCCATCCTCGGGTACCCAACTCTGGCCAAGTTCATGGCCGTGACTCATCACGGCTACAACGTCCTCAAGATGCCAGGAAGCGGCGGAGTCATCACGGTGCCATGTGAAGAAAGAGACGCGGTGTGCTCCCTGGTGCGAACCTTTCAAGCCGCATCACTTGAAGACCTAGATCGCAGGAGCGTGAGGCTCCCTGAGACCGCTCCCAAGAAGAAGAAGACATCACTAGGCCCGACCCCTCGGGAGGCAGGCCCCTCAGGGTCCACGCCTGCTCAGGGGGCACCTCCTTATGCCGCATAGGAAGGAGCGCCTGGCGCCCTCCTCAAGCAAGGCTCGGGGGCTCTCTCCTGGAGGGCCACTGACCTTGCTAAGGTCACGAGAGAGGCGCTTGGGCACCACTTGGAGGCGTGCTTCAAAGCACGTTTCCCTCAGGAAGGAGCAAGGCAAGGAGGGACAAACCCTCAGGAGTTCGTCAGTCAGATCACGCAGGAGTTGCAGGAGTCAAGAGTCATGAGTGGCAGCCGCCGCTTGCCCGCCGTAGCTCCCCATCCAGGCAAGGATGGTGGGCTGCGCGTCTGCATCAACATCCCTGGGCTCAACCGAGCCGCCTCTCAGGAGCGCTTCTGGCCCTCACGCGTGGGGCGCTGCGAAGGCCCACCTCACAGCTACGTTCGCATGCCCTACGGCCTGCCTAACGCGGCCGCCACGTACCAGCGCCTCATGAGGAGCATCTTGGAAGCTCAACAGGCCAGGCGTTTCGCAGTCCTGGCGGAGATGGAGATGGTGCACGAGGAGCCACCAGCGCCTCCGGAGCCTCCCGAGGCTCCTGGGCCTGGGGGCTCGTGAAGATCGGCTTTCGCAGCCCACGATGTCCGCTACTTCAACATCCCTTTGTCTTCAATGTCATCAGGTGACATCCTTCAAGTTTCATTTCCAGCTGGGAGCGCCCCCCAGGGATGCATTATTCCTAGGCCGCGTGGGTCCGTCCCTGAAGCGTGTATCCACTTTACTTCATGTTCCTAGCTTACTTTGTTGGGGGCGCCCCTCGGGCTGCATCATCCCCAGGTCGCTTGGGCCAGACCCAGCGATGTCTGCCTTCCCTGCATCTATTTAAATGAACTTGCTTCTTCGTGATTAACGTGCTTGACCAAGTTGCCCGCTCAACTGACACCAACTGATGGAGCTGCTCCCCAACGGCACGACGCTTGCGCATGGGTCCGTCCCTGCAACACCGACAAACCTGAATGGCCGAGCTCTGGCCGCAGCAGCCCCGCACAGCGCCACCTCGTCAGGCCTTCAGTGCCTCGTCACCTCTCCAAAGCAACCCACGGCTGACCGTCGCTGGTCATAGCGGACTCTTGTTCTTTCTGTGGTGAGCCTGCAGGATCCCTTCAAGGCGCAGCGCCAGGCGAGGCCCTCACGGCGTCTTCTTCACTCTCGCCCACGCGAACCGCTTGCACGTTAAAGGGGGGTACCTGAGCATCGCGAATCATGGGCTCCTACTGGCTCTCCAGCCCTCACCCTTTGGCGTTGTCCACGGCATCGTGACATGGCATACCAGTGACGGCTGAGACCCGCTCGAGGGCCGGGACCCGAGGACGTAGAGAAGAAAGGGGAGCAAAGGCGAGAGGGAAGAGGCACGCGGGGACCTCGCCAGGCAACCCCTCGCCTGCCGATGCGCGGACCTAGCGTCGCACCAGGAAGCAGTTCCTGACTCTCGAGGTAAGTCACCCTCCGGAAACACTAGCTACCGCAGCACCGTCCCCGCACCCAATGCAATCCCGTGCTAGCAACGTCGCGCTCCTTTCTCACCGAACATGGCTGCTTGAGCGCTAAAGGGGACCTCCTGAGCATCGCGACTCAGGGGCTCTTACTGGACCCCGGGCCACTCACCTCCTGGCCTTGACCACGGCATCGCGACCTGGCATACCAGCGACGGCTGAAGCCTGCCTTGGGACCGGGACCTGCCGGTGCAGAGCACCAAGCCCTCGTGAGGTTCGAAAGGAAGGACTAAGCCAAGACGGAATGAGCATCTCGCACTATTTCATGGAAAGGACTATATTAACAAACAGAACCACAGGCACCTTACAAGCCCCCACGGGGCGCGCTTTTCGATTCCTCGCAGGGAACAGAGGGAACAGATCCTAGAGAAGCTAACTACGCGTGCCTCCTCAAGAGATGCCATCATCAATAGTGGGCCGTCAAGCACTGGCGCCATCCTCATCCAGATCAGAGGAGGCGGCGGCCTGACGAGCCCGCCCTGCTCCGAGAGCGGCGCAGGCTCGGGGGCTCGTAGCTGTCGTCGCTCGTCTCCGGAGTCGCGAAGAGCTCGGCGGAGTCGTTGGATCCTCCAACACGACCACCGCCTGAGGAGTTGCTGAGGGAGCGGTCGGCGAGCCTGGTCCTCGCCGCGGCAGGGCCCCGACCACCCCTCTCAGGGCAGCACTCCAGCCGGCGTCCGTCCGCGTCGAAGACCTTGAAGAGCATCATGGAAGCGCCATCGTACTCCAGCTGGATCGCGAGGGCGCCCCTCGTCCTGCAGACCCGGGAAATCTCGCCCCAGCCTCGAGTCATGAAGACCTTGCAGGGGCGACGACGCAACCTCCGCTTGATCGCGAGGGTGTTGCAGCCGCGTCTGCAACGAGCTCCAAGTATCCCCCTGCGGCACCACGAAGGCGAAGGAGGGAGGAAGGCGAATCCAAGACTGAGGAGGCATGGAGGCGTGGAGCACAAACTCTCGGGAGGAGCCCTCGACATGGACTCCAGGAGGGACAACGCGCACCGCCGTGACCCACCGGCGCCGACGGCGGCGTCGTCCATGGCGCTCGGCATCAACTCCTACAGGACCCTCAAGGTGGGCGTACAAGGGCAGCGGGAACCCTGGCGGCGGCCGCTCGCACCAAGGCCTCGACACCTCCTGCCGGGCTCCCTCATCTCGACAGCATAGGGCTAGCCGTTTCTTCGACAGAACCGGCGGATCGGAGCCATTGCGGCAAGGTGGAGCAAGGACGGAGAAGAAGGAGAAGCAAGAAGAGATGGACTGGAAGGGCACGTGCCGTTCCGTACTTATAGCCGGGGAAGGCCAACCGCCGACTTCCACGATCGCAGGTAATCATGACCCGCTTTGCATGCAGGGACTTGTCAATTCGTGCAGTTGCCGAGGCGTCGTGGGGAAGCAGGCGCCCACGTCCAATCAACCGCCACGCGGCGCCCAAGGCCGCAGGCTGTTAGGGCCCGCGGCGCTTCGCACTTGCCCCTTCGCTTCTCTGCTCAGCCAAGTCCAGGCGCGCCTTGGGCCCGGGGGCTACTATCGGCGTTGTGGGAACGGGGGTCCCAGACTTGCCTGCCTGCGGCCTGCGGCGTGGCTCAAGGGGTGTCCCAGCATGGCCCGTCTTCATCAGCACAAGCTCAAGACCCTCGCGAGGGGCCAAGCCTCACGGGGCGGACAACAGGGAGCTTCCTCAGGCACGGCCTCGTCAGGCTGGCTCGCGAGGAGGCGGAGAGATCAAGGCGGGGTACCTCACGAGGTGCCCATGACGCAAGCTATGACGACCAAGGGCGCCAGGCGGGCGCCAGCCCGCGCAGTGTCCTCCTTTCCTCTTTGGTGAAAAGGGAGCAAGCGCAGGCGAGAGCATCAAGACCAAGACTGTCGCAACGGTAGGAAGGAAGTCATCGTGGAGCCCAAGCCGGCGTCACCACCAGAGCCTTTGACAGGCGAGGACCAACTTTAGTCAGGATAAGTGTACTAGATGTTCCTCTTCAAAATGGCCAATTGTTGGCGCCCTTCCCGCTCAATATTTGGGAAGAGGCCCAGGGCCTCTGCCTATAAATAGGACTAGCCTCCCACAGGGTAGAGGGATCTGGATTCAGAGAGGATCGAGCACCTTGAATCAGCAGAGAGAGAGAGAGAGAGCGACTGAACTCCCCCTAGCAGTTCATTGCACCAGCCAAGAACAGACCCTCGCGAGGCTGTTCTTCCTTGTATTGTTCATCATCAGCCCAAGAGGCAATCCACCACACCACAAACTAGAGTAGGCTATTACACCACAATGGTGGCCCGAACTAGTATAAACCCTGTGTCTCTTGTGTTGTTCCTTTCATAGTTTAGATCCTAGTGAGGCGGCGAGGTGCGGGTAGGTAGAGGGCGAGATGTCCGTGCGCACCCCAGTGTTCGAACCTAGAGGGTCTGCCGAAACCCGAAATCCGACAGCAGTAAGTTGGACGGACGAAGTGGCAATATTTCACTGGGCCTGAGTCCCCTTCTCCCTCGTATGCTTGTTCAGAGAAAACCCCCGCTCATCAATTGCATATGGTTTTCTCATGGAGAACCTGGTACGAATTCTTCATCCATACCCAATAAATCCAAGTCCCTTGGTCGCGGGTAATCCTATGATGGCAGTCGCCGCCGTTGATGCATTTTTCTTCCTACTGAATCTAGTATGTTTCATTTGTAGTGCCCAAAGTGCGAGGACCCTACAGGTCTCTGCACCCTCGGCGAGATGCCACACTTGTTCCTTCTCATCCAAACACGGGATTTTAAAACGCGTATAGTATGTTCTTAGAATCCTCTTTTCTATCTGGGAGGGTGGGTTTTTTTGAACTTGCAGTCGACTAACTTGGAAATTTGGATTGCTATATTTGGATAAAAGTTACTAGTACCATGGTCAATACCGACGTGAAGGTGGAAATTATTTCTAGATTTGGATAGGGAATACATTGTGTTCTCATATTAATTTTCCTGCAGTGCATTCCTTGCTCTGCCAGAACACATGTACTCAAGATGCTCGGCCTTGACATAACTGAATACACCAGTTTAATGGTCACAGTGAAGAGAAGCCATGGATATAAGTTCCATGTTGGGTTCATGAACCAATAAGATCGCTGCTTTTTTATGGCCGAACTTGGATAAACTTTCTCAAGTGTTACAGGCTGAAAGTTGGAGCACAAATGTTGATAGAAATAGCAGAACCTGGTCTCATCTTCACTGCGATCTTCCACCCCCACGTCGTTCCAATTGTTCATCCATGTTAGTTTTGTATTTGGTTCTTGCTTGTTCCCTCGATTACTTCTTAATCCACCTATTATGTCTAACTTATCACAATTTAACTTTATAAGTAGCAATGAATCTCTCACGAAGATGCTACTTCTAACTAATATTTTCTTATAATTGGTGGCATGTGTAGGTTTTTTCAGAGTTAAGCAGGCTACTCGTTTGTTATTCTATAAGAACTCGGCTGTTACTGATGGCACTGAAGTTGACTAGGACGACATCCACAAGTTCCTACACTTTATTGTTCGTCTTGAGGTCCTTGAGGGGCATTTCAATGGTGGAAGGCCACGTGGGATATGTGTGCCACTACTACACTCGTTGAACAGGTCCAATTGTGTCGAGAAACTTATGGTACGAGTTGTTTTCTGTTATATATGTTGTTCATAAACTCTTGCTTATACACAATTTTACAGCTATGATCTTCTTGAAATAGAAGCTGCCCAGTTCTATTGTTCCTATACAGATGCCTGACCATGGTCGGGTCAGACTTGCGCTTGGTGACAACATGATGTTTATGTCGACCTACTCCATTCCCCTTGGAGGTGAAAAGATACTTATTCATGGGTGGTCTCAAATAATGAAGGCCCATCCATCTTGGAGAATAGGACAGAAGATTATGTTCCTGCTTTTCCATGGCTCTAAAGCGAATATACTGTTTATTGACCACACTGCAAGATGAAGCCGCTTTCAGAAGGTTGTGGATGCGCGAGGTGGCGCCTGGGCCTTGTCCTCGGGCTTGGCGGCCTCACCCTTGGTTAACTGTAGGCAAAGTAGCACTGTTTGAGGCGTGTTTTGTACGGTTGAACCTGTATAAGTACTCATACTGCTTTCAACTATGGTTGTTAAGTGCCCCTGCTGGTTTCAGTTAAGTATGTTAAGTACTCCTGCTGCTTTTACAGTCTGTCGTGTTTCTTCAGTCCTGTCTTCCTCCAGCTGCCAAAACCAAACCAGCATCGGCTGGGCAGCCTGCTTCCGCCTCCCACGGTTGGCTGCGCCTCAGCACACGCATCGCCGCCCCACCGTCTCCTAAATTGTTAACACCAACGTCCGAGGCCTCGCCATCGTCCTCCGCGCGCTTTGGTGCGCTCGCCGCGGCGCCACCCTCTTGCGTTGTCAACATGGTGAACAAACAAGAGGAATCGGCAGAGGACTGTACGTGGAGAGGATGACAGTAGGGGCCCACCATGTCCATGGCCGGACGCAAGGAAGTTCCGCATTTTTTTGTTATATATACTCCATTGTTAGCGTATGGAAAAAGAAAATGCTTCCTCCTAGTGGTTTCCTGACATCTGGGACCCACGACATTGTCAGCTTATATAGTCAATAGACAAGAGAACAACACCACAAGATCGGCTGACACCTGGGACATAGCTGCTCGAGCAGCATTTTTTTTGTTATTGTTGAGAAGGAGCAGGGTTTCAACTGGGTTGTGGCCCGTCTAGCCCAGGCTTATATTTTTATGTTCACCATATGACTAGCCCAGCTATTTTTTCTTTGTGAAAATGAGCCCAGTTTATTGTTTCTAAAGAATAACCAATCCAGGCGTACTTATTTTTTGACGCCCTGATGGGCTGCAACTCTTTCAAGACGCCTGCAAATCTTGAAAGTAATATGAAATGAGTTGTAAATATAAAAACAGATGACAAATTGGCAATTACTTTATAATTTATGAAATTTTTCACATTTTCAGATTCCTATTTCACTGGACTTTAACCTAATTTAAATATATCTCCAAAGTACTTTAAATCTGGCTCGACATTTTGGTATTAAAAATAGTTTAGAACTAACAGAAATATGCGAAATTTCATTTAAATTTTTAACCCTGGCCCTGGCCAACAAAAAAACGGACTGCAATAAATTGCATAAGAAGTTGCAATGAGCTATATATAAATTATTAAAAAAATAGGGAATGGTCTGACTTGTGGGCCTATTAAGTTGACGCGTATGCAAGATTTTTCTACTTATTATATATGTCAACAAATGATTCTAGCAGACGTAACCGTTGGATGTCAATCCAACGGCCGTAGTGTTTCTTCAATCTCTGATCTTCTTGCTCCAGCCGCCAAATCCAACGAAGGCGGGACCGCTTGCTCCTGCCTCCCGTGGCCGGCTGTGCTGTCGGGCAGGCCTTACATCCCCCTACTACCCCCACCACTAGCCAGGCCAACCCTCTACTCACACACATCCCTCCACTATCGTGGCTTCGCCGCCTCCGGGTCATTCCCTTCCTGGTTCTCGCCTTCATCCATCGCGCTGGTGTTCTCAGCACGGCGTGGTCAACGTTGTCAACAAACAACAACATCGGAAGAGCGATGTACATGGAGAGGCTGACAGTTGGCACCCACATGGTCCATGGCTGCACGCATGCAAGTACCTCCTTACTACGCCAAAAAGAATGAATACTGCCACTGACAGCTCAGACCCACCAGCTATATCTTCGCAGCAAAGAAGTGCCTCCTTATTACGCACAAAAAAATAAATACTCCCCCTGCTAGCTGTGACCCACCATAGTGGGAGCCTGACTTGTGGGCCTACTAAGTTGAGGTGGACGGAGGTCTTTGTCAACTTAGTCAAGAAATGATTCTATCACCAGTGACCATTGATTGTTAACATCCAACGGTCGTCCTACTTCTTCAACCTCTGATTTTCTTGCTCCAGCCGTCCAAATCACCGCATGCTCTTGCCTCCTATGGCCGGCTGTGCTGCCGCGGAGGCCTCGCCGCCCCCTACTACT
Source organism: Aegilops longissima (assembly GCA_021605205.1). Lineage (NCBI taxonomy): Eukaryota > Viridiplantae > Streptophyta > Magnoliopsida > Poales > Poaceae > Aegilops > Aegilops longissima. The sequence goes on along the minus strand of JAHIAM010003577.1, from coordinate 624,940 downwards.
CCCGCCACTGGCCAAGCCATCCCTCTACTCACCCACACCCCCTGTTATTCTGTGGCAGCGGCAGGCTCACACGCAGCCGAACCAGTGAACCCTCGTACTCCTGTCCGCGTGGGCTTCCACTGCCTCGTCTTCCCCGGCTCTGAGTCGTCCCCGTCCTAGGCCTCGCCGTCGTCCACCGCCAAGGTGCTCTCGGCGCGGTGTGGTCAATGTGGCCAAGGAACGACTTCCATCGGAAGAGTACTGTACGTGGAGAGGCTGACAGCTGAGTCCACGGCTGCAGCAAGGAAGTGCCTCCTTATTATGCGGAAAATAATGATTCCACCACCTGACAGCAGGGACCCACCGGCTGGGTCGGAACGGAATGCGTCGTCATGTTCATCGGGAGCCAACTGGCTTGGACGGAATAGCTGATGGAAACGAGGCCTGGCATACAGCGGAATGGAGGAACGGCCTTGTGATCGACTGGCCACGGTTGAAACGGGATCATGTTCATCAGGAGGGGTCTGGCGTACCACGAAACGGAGGGAACGAACCCCCTACGGTCGAAACTGGGTCCTGTTGATCGGGAGGGGTGTGGCGTACCGCAAAACAGAGGAAACAGACTTGGGTTGAAGCGCTATGGTCGAAACAGGGGTCCTGTTCATCGGGAGGGGTGTGGAGTACCGCAAAACGGGACTCCACGGGATACTGTTCATCTCCACCGTCGACCTCCTTAATGACCCACAAGTATAGGGGATCTATCGTAGTCCTTTCGATAAGTAAGAATGTCGAACCCAACGAGGACCAGAAGGAAATGATAAGCGGTTTTGAGCAAAGGTATTCTCTGCAAGTACTGAAATAAGTGGTAACAGATAGTTTTGTGATAAGATAAATTGTAACGAGGAACAAGTAACAAAAGTAAATAAGGTGCAGCAAGGTGACCCAATCCTTTTTGTAGCAAAGGACAAGCCGGAACAAACTCTTATAATAGGAAAAGCGCTCCCGAGGACACATGGGAATATCGTCAAGCTAGTTTTCATCACGCTCATATGATTCGCGTTCGGTACTTTGATAATTTGATATGTGGGTGGACCGGTGCTTGGGTGCTGTTCTTACTTGAACAAGAATCCCACTTATGATTAACCTCTATTGCAAGCATCCGCAACTACAAAAAAAGTATTAAGGTAAACCTAACCATAGCATGAAACGTATGGATCCAAATCAGCCCCTTACGAAGCAACGCATAAACTAGGGTTCAAGCTTTTGTCACTCTAGCAACCCATCATCTACTTATTACTTCCCAATGCCTTCCTCTAGGCCCAAATAATGGTGAAGTGTTATGTAGTTGACGTTCACATAACACCACTAGAGGCTAGACAACATACATCTCATCAAAATATCGAACGAATACCAAATTCACATGACTACTAATAGCAAGACTTCTCCCTTGTCCTCAGGAACAAATGTAACTACTCACAAAGCATATTCATGTTCATAATCAGAGGGATAATAATATGCATAAAGGATCTGAACATATGATCTTCCACCAAATAAACCAACTAGCATCAACTACAAGGAGTAATCAACACTACTAGCAACCTACTAGCACCAATCCCGGACTTGGAGACAAGAATTGGATACAAGAGATGAACTAGGGTTTGGAGATGAGATGGTGCTGGTGAAGATGTTGATGGAGATTGCCCTCTCCCGATGAGAGGAGCGTTGGTGATGATGATGACGATGATTTCCCCTCCGGAGGGAAGTGTCCCCGCAGAACAGCTCTGCGGAGCCCTAGATTGGTTCCGCCAAGGTTCCGCCTCGTGGCGGCGGAGTCTCGTCCCGAAAGGTTGCTTATGATTTTTTTCTGATCGAAAGAATTCATATAGGAGAAGATGGGCGTCAGAGAGCCACTAGGGGGCCACGAGGTAGGGGGGCGCGCCCAGGGGGAGGGGGCACGCCCCCCACCCTCGTGAGCAGGGTGTGGGCCCCCTGGCCTTCATCTTTGGCAATGATTTTTCTTTATTTATTTTAAGGTATTCCGTGGAGTTTCAGGACTTTTGGAGTTGCACAGAATAGGCCTTCAATATTTGCTCCTTTTCCAGCCCAGAATTCCAGCTGCCGGCATTCTCCCTCTTCATGTAAACCTTGTAAAATAAGAGAGAATAGCCATAAGTATTGTGACATAACATGAAGTAACAGCCCATAATGCGATTAATATCGATATAAAAGCATGATGCAAAATGGACATATCAACTCCCCCAATCTTAGACCTCGCTTGCCCTCAAGCGAAAAGCCGATAACAATAAATATGTCCTCATGTTTAGAGGTAGAGGCGTCGATAAAAATAAAATACGGACATGAAGGCATCATGATTATTCTCATAACAGCAACATATATTGATTTGTCATATGATGACTTATGTTCAAGTGATGATCTTTTCACAAAGCCAAAGTATGAATCAGAAACCTTATTGAGCGCCAACAAATTATACCCTCAGTCATTGAAGCAATTGCAATTTATCATAACATCGGAAAGAGTCTATGTCAGAGCTCAAAAGCAAGTCCACATACTCAACTATCACTTAGTCCTTCATAATTGCTAGCACTCACGCAATACTTGTGGTTACGGAGTTTTAATTGGACACAGAGAAAGATAGGGGCTTATAATTTTGCCCCACAACCTTTTACCTCAAGGGTAATGTCAACAATAATAATTCATGCTCCCCCACATCCAATTAGATATATATATATCATGTTCTTTCCAACATGCTGGGCTTGCCAAAGGATAAAAATAAAAAAGGGATAGGTGAAGATCACCGTGACTCTTGCATAAGGTAGAGGATAATAATAAAAGATAGGCCCTTCGCAGAGGGAAGCAGACGTTGCCATGCGCTTTTATGGTTGGATGCACAAAATCTTAATGCAAAAGAACGTCACTTTATATTGCCCCTTGTATGTGAACCTTTATTATGCAGTCCGTCGCTTTTATTGCATTCACAACAAGTTCGTACAAAGCTTATTTCTCTGCACTAATAAGTCATGCATATTTAGAGAGCAATTTTTATTGCTTGCACCAATGACAACTTACTTGAAGGATCTTACTCAATCCATAGGTAGATATGGTGGACTCTCATGGCTAAACTGGTTTAAGGGTATTTGGAAGCACAAGTAGTATCTCTACTTGGTGCTGAGAATTTGGCTAGCATGAGGGGGAAAGGCTAGCTCAACATGTTAGAGGAACCATGAAAACATACTTTATGTCAGATATAAGAAAACATAACTCATTATGTTGTCTTCCTTGTCCAACATCAACTCTTTAGCATGTCATATTTTAATGAGTGCTCCCAATCATAAAATATGTCAATGATAATATATCTATATGTGAAGCCTCTCTCTCCTTATTACTTCCTATTAATTGCAACGATGACCAAAGCTATATTTGCCAACTCCCAACAACTTTTAATCATCATACTCTTTCTATGTGAAGTCATTACTTTCAATAAGATCAATATGAACTCTTTGTTTCTTTTTATTCTTTTCTTTTATTCACTCAAGATTATGGCAAAATAATCAAGCCCTTGACTCAACACTAATCTTTATTATATATAGCTCACGGACTCGATTGCATAGAGGGATCATAAAGCAAAACGTCAAAGCTAGATCATGCCATGACTTTATTCTACTATATCAAGATACTACTAATAGGATCGAACTACGAAAAACGGTAAAGATAGGAGTTGTGATGGTGATATGATACCGGGGCACCTCCCCCAAGCTTGGCAGTTGCCAAGGGGAGTGCCCATACTCATGTGATTATGCCTCCTTCTTTGTTGTTGGCGGTGGAGGTGTTGTTGATGATGCAAGCTTGTCGTCCACCTTCCATGGCATAGGCTCACCCTCATAGAAGGATGATCGAGTCTCCGGAATCCTCAAATCTGCAACGGAAATGGCTCGAAACGAAAACAGAGGATATTTGCGTGATACGGTCGTCAAAACCTTCGGGAGAATATATAATGAATTTTTACCGGCCGAAATACGTATTGTGCAAGGAAACGGAGTCCGGAGGGCACACGAGGTGCTCACGAGGTAGGGGGGCGTGCCCAGGGGGGTAGGGCGCGTCCTCCACCCTCGTGGAGGCCTCGTGTCCTCCCCGGACTGCTACTTATTTTTCTATTTTTCTAAATATTCCAAAACGGGGAAATATTGCCTTAGAATTTGTTTTGGAGTCGGTTTACTTACCGTAACACATAACTATTCCTTTTCGGAGTCTGGAACGTTCTGGAAAGTGTCCCTTATGTATTCCTCCGGGGTTACGGTTTCAATAATATTAGTTTCAACATTTATAGGATTACCTGAGATATAGTGTTCGATCCTTTGACCGTTTACCACCTTCGTATTTGTGCCTGCGAAGTTATTGATTTTTATCGCACCGGAATGATAGACCTCCTCGATAACGTAGGGACCTTCCCATTTAGAGAGAAGTTTTCCTACAAAGAATCTTAAACGAGAGTTGTATAGCAATAGATAATCACCTACATTGAACTCACGCTTTTGTATACTTTTGTCATGCCATCTTTTAACTTTTTCCTTAAATAACTTGGCATTTTCACAGGCTTGGGTTCTCCATTCATCAAGTGAGCTAATATCAAATAACCTCTTCTCACCGGCAAGTTTGAAATCATAGTTGAGCTCTTTAATAGCCCAATATGCCTTATGTTCTAGTTCGAGAGGTAAGTGACATGATTTTCCATAAACCATTTTATACGGAGACATACCCATAGGATTTTTATATGCAGTTCTACAGGCCCATAATGCATCATCAAGTTTCTTGGACCAATTTTTTCTAGACCTATTAACAGTCTTTTGCAAAATTAACTTGAGCTCTCTATTACTCAATTCTACTTGACCACTAGACTGTGGGTGATATGGAGATGCAATTCTATGATTAACATCATATTTAGCAAGCATTTTACGGAAAGCACCATGAATAAAGTGTGAACCACCATCAATCATTAAATATCTAGGGACTCCAAACCTCGGGAAAATAACTTCCTTAAGCATTTTAATAGAAGTGTTATGATCAGCACTACTAGTTGGAATAGCTTCTACCCACTTAGTAATGTAATCAACAACAACTAAAATATGTGTGTATCCATTAGAGGCAGGAAAAGGTCCCATATAATCAAAGCCCCAAACATCAAATGGTTCAATAACAAGTGAATAATTCATAGGCATTTCTTGACGTCTACTAATATTACCAATTCTTTGACATTCATCACAAGATAAAACAAACTTACGGGCATCCTTGAAGAGAGTAGGCCAATAAAAACCAGATTGCAATACCTTATGTGCAGTTCTATCTCCAGCGTGGTGTCCTCCATAAGCTTCGGAGTGACACTTGCGTAGGATCTGTTCCTGTTCATGCTCAGGCACACATAGTCTAATAACACCATCTACTCCTTCTTTATAAAGATGTGGGTCATCCCAAAAGTAATGTCGTAAATCATAAAAGAACTTTTTCTTTTGTTGGTATGTGAAGCTAGGTGGTATAAATTTAGCAACAATATAATTAGCATAATCAGCATACCATGGAGTGCTACGAGAAGTGCTTACGACATTTAATTGTTCATCAGGAAAGCTATCATCAATAGGTAGTGGGTCATCAAGAACATTCTCTAACCTAGATAAGTTGTCTGCAACGGGGTTCTCAGCTCCTTTTCTATCAACAATATGCAAATAAAATTCTTGCAGCAAGAGAACCCATCTAATAAGTCTAGGTTTAGCATCTTTCTTTTCCATAAGATATTTAATAGCAGCATGATCGGTGTGAACAGTTAATTTAGAATCAAAAATATAGGGTCTGAATTTATCACAAGCAAATACAACTGCTAAAAATTCGTTTTCGGTAGTAGCATAATTTCTTTGAGCATTGTCTAGAGTCTTACTAGCATAATGGATAACATTTAATTTCTTATCAACTCTTTGCCCTAGAACAGCACCTCAAACATAATCACTAGCATCACACATAATTTCAAAGGGTAAATTCCAATCGGTGGCTGAACAATAGGTGCGAGACTAATGCCTTCTTAAGTATTTCAAATGCTTCTACACAATCATCATCAAAGACAAATGGTACATCTTTTTGTAATAAATTAGTCGAGGCGAGAAATTTTGAGAAGTCCTTAATGAACCTCCTATAAAATCCGGCATGACCAAGGAAACTTCTTATACCTTTGATGTCCTTGGGACATGGCATCTTTTCAATAGCATCGACCTTGGCTTTATCAACTTCAATACCTCTTTCAGAAACTTTGTGCCCCAAGACAATACCTTCATTAACCATAAAGTGGCACTTTTCCCAATTCAAGACAAGATTAGTTTCTTCACATCTCTGCAAAACTCGATCAAGATTGCTCAAGCAATCGTCAAAAGAGGAACCATAGACGGAAAAGTCATCCATGAAAACCTCACAAATCTTTTCACAAAAATCAGAGAATATAGCCATCATGCATCTTTGAAAGGTAGCAGGTGCATTACATAAACCAAAAGGCATACGTCTATAAGCAAAAGTACCAAAGGGGCATGTAAAAGTAGTCTTTGATTGATCTTTAGCCGACACATGTATTTGAGAGAAACCAGAATAACCATCTAGAAAGCAATAATGTGTATGTTTGCATAATATTTCTAGCATTTGATCAATAAAAGGTAAGGGGTAATGTAACGCCCCAAGACCGATGCTCGAGTTGCCTTCCATTTATTTTTTTCGTTGTTGTCGTGTGTTTTTGTTTGTTTGTTGCATTATCATAATTATTTTGCATATTTCATTACTCTATGTTGATGCCATGACCATGTTGAGTGCCTTGTCATATTTTGTTTCTTGCATCATGTTCATCTTATATTATATTGCATTGCATCATCCTTGCTTTCTTCTATGCTTCATGATATTGCCTATGTCATTTTTGTTGCATTTGCATCATGAGCATCATGCCTTGGTTTGCATCTTGAAGTCTGGTCGTGTGATCTTGGTGACCACCCCCCCCCCTTTCTTCTTACCTCCGCCTCACTCATGCAACATGCTCATACCAGCGACCATTCGTCAAATTCACCCAAGTTTCTATTCCATTCAAACTTCTCCTTTCTTCTTTATTACATTTATTTTCATGTGACATTTTCCCTGTCCAGAAAATGTTCCATCTTTTCCTACAAACCCTACACCTTGCCGTTAACCCCTCTGTCAATTTTCAGCTCTTTTTAAGATGTTTTGGTTGGGTCCAAAAAAGGCTCAAGTTTGAATTTAATTCAAACTTGAATTATTTTTCTACCTCTAAAAATGCCCAAAAGAATTTTATCCAATAGAGCATAATTCCATGAGCATGAGGATACTCTTTTATCTGCCAAATTCATTACCTACCTCCTTGAACATTTCCTTTTCTTCAGCTGCGAATTTTTCAAATTTACAGAATTTAGAAGAAGAGGAAAAGCCCTCCCAATGTAGCCACTCGGGCCTTTTCCCTCACGCGCAGCCCAGCAGCAGCAGCCCGCCTAGCTTCTCCCTCTTTTTCCCATGGTAAGTTGCCACGCTGGTTACCCGCGACCCCACCTGCAGCGACCGTTCCCTTCTCCTTTTCTTCCTCCTCTCGCCACCTCCCCCTCACAGTAAATCAGAGGAGGAGCACACATGGCCACCGAGGCAGCCAGCCGAGCCACGCCTCGCCCCTATAAGAAGCCCAGCCTCACCCCCTAGGGTTTTCCCCTTCCTCTTCCCCTCTCCGCGCCGCCGCAAGGTAGGTCCAAGCCACGCCTCCATAGCTGTCGCCCCTTCCGCCGGAGAGCTCCTGGAGCACTTCCACGGCTCTGCCGCATCCATATCTCTCCTCCGTCGTCGTCTTCGCTCCGGGTCAACTCACCGATGTCGTCTCGTTCGTTTTCCAACAAGGCCAGGAGCCAGAAGGGCCAAGGCGACGCGATCGTCTTCCTCTACGTCGGCTGCTTCCCCTGCTTCGTCTTCTTCATGGAGTCGAGCTTCATCACGATCGGCGTCCTCGAGTTCTATCTGTCGCGTCTCCGACCGATTCTTCTTGTCCTACGGGGCCTAGGTGAGCAGCCGCGTCTCTCAGCCCTTTTATCCGCCTCGTTCGCATCCTCTAGGTGTCGATCTGTTCACGCGAAATCCCCGGCCACCGTGCTTCGCCATGGACGCGCCGAACCCTCTGCTTCCATCCGCGCCCTCCGCCGCGTGTTTTGGTTGCCGGAACAGCTCCGACGAGCTCCTCCGCCGCTCTTCGTGCATAGCGCCAGCTCCTCTGTTTCTTTCTCTGCTTCAGCACGCACACGACACCGGCGAGCAGCAGCCGCTCGTCCCCGCCTTGCACATTCACACCCACACCCTCATCGTCTTCCGCACCCCCGCCGGCCCTTTGCAGCCGCGGTTGCCGCTGCTGTGCTCGGCTGTGTCGCCGGCAACCACCGTGAGCCATGGCTCCAAAGCTCGTCCGTTTCAGTCATTGGTTAAGAGTTGCTGGCTCCCATGTGTTGCACAAGTAGAGCAGTAGCTGAACTGGTCAGTGCTCTGCTCCTCTATCCAGGAGGTTCAGGGTTCGATCCCTGGTTCTCCCGATTCTTTTTAGTCCTGTTTTAATTCGAGCACACACACCCATAGCCAGTTCGGCCGATTCCACTTCTGGGCCGCTGTACTCTAATGCTTCTGGCCCCTGCATATTTTTTTCCCAGTCTGTGTACTTTAGCATTTTTCCAATGCATTCTTATTTACAGTAAATGCCCCTGTTTTGCATTGTTAATAACTAAATATGCATGCATCCAAATTAAACAAACTATACATGTAAAATGCTTAGAATTTCATCTAGTTTCATAATATTCAATTTTCATCCATGTTTAAAATGCTTAAAATGCTGTTTGTTTAGATTTGTTTAAATGCCATGTTAAAATGATTTATTTCATAACTAAATAACCGTAACTCCAAATTTAATAAACTTTATATGTAAATGGGGTAGAAAAATGCCTAGTTTAACATGGTGTACTTGCTTTGCATGTTTAACAACTCTAAAATTGTGTTTAGGGCAGAACAGTACCAAATTCATATTATGCATATGGGGTTTTTCCGGAATTGTTGTTAGTTGTTCCGGCCTCATTTAAACTTGCATAAATAGGTAGTTTAATTATGCTTCATCTTTTGCCATGCTTAACCATAGTTAATGTTGTTGGGTACATAAACGGGAGAGAACTAAATAATTGATGTGGTGTTTCGTCAATATGCAACTCGTTGCATATTGGGCTCCATTTAACTTGTAGTTTTGTTTGTGCATATTGCCATGCCATGCTATTTAAACCGGACATGCATCATACTTGGTTGTGCATCATGCCATGTGTATGTGATGGTTGTTTACTATGTTGTTTGCTTCTTTCCGGGTTGCTTCTCTCGTTAGCGTCGGTTTCGTTCCGGAGTTGTGAGGATTCGTTCGACTACGTCCGTTTGTCTTCTTCATGGGCTCGTTCTTCTTCCTTGCGGGATTTCAGGCAAGATGACCATGCCCTCGAAATCACTTCTATCTTTGCTTGCTAGATGCTCGCTCTTTTGCTATGCCTATGCTATGATGCCTATCACTTGCTTATCATGCCTCCCATATTGCCATGTCAAGCCCCTAACCATCCTTTCCTAGCAAACCGTTGTTTGGCTATGTTACCGCTTTGCTCAGCCCCTCTTATAGCGTTGTTAGTTGCAGGTGAAGATGAAGTTTGTTCCTTGTTGGAACATGGAGATGTTGTTCCTTGTTGGAACATGTTTACTTGTTGGGATATCACAATATATCTTCTTTAATTAATGCATCTATATACTTGGTAAAGGGTGGAAGGCTCGGCCTTATGCAGTGTTTTGTTCCACTCTTGCCGCCTAGTTTCCGTCATACCGGTGTTATGATCCTTGATTTTGCGTTCCTTACACGGTTGGGTGATTTATGGGACCCCTTGACAGTTCGCTTTGAATAAGACTCCTCCAAAGAAGGCCCAACCTTGGTTTTACTATTTGCCACCTAAGCCTTTTTCCCTTGGGTTCTGCAGACTCAAGGGTCATCTTTATTTTAACCCCGGGCCAGTGCTCCTCCAGTGTTGGTCCAACTCATCAACCGCCGGTATACCAGGGGGCAACTCTGGGCTCGCCTATCGGAAGTTTGGACAATCCGGTGTGCCACGAGAACGAGATATGTGCAGCTCCTATCAGGATTTGTCGGCACATTCGGGCGGCTTTGCTGGTCTTGTTTTACCATTGTCAAAATGTCTTGTAAACCGGATTCGAGACGATCGGGTCTTCCGGAGAAGGAATATCCTTCATTGACCGTGAGAGCTTATAATGGGCTAAGTTGGGACACCCTGCAGGTATTATCTTTCAAAGCCGTGCCGCGGTTATGAGGCAGATGGGAATTTGTTAATGTCCGGTTGTAGAAAACCCGAAGTTGATCTTAATTAAAATACATCAACGCGTGTGTAACCGTGATGGTCTCTTCTCGGTGGTCCGGGAAGTGAACACGATGTTGGAGTTATGCTTGACGTGGGTTGTTCGGGATCACTTCTTGATCATAGTTGTTCGACCGTGCTTTTGCCTCCTCTTCTCGCTCTCTTTTGCGTATGGTAGCCACCATATATGCTAGTCGCTTGCTGCAGCTCCACCTCATACCTTTACCCTTCCCATAAACTTAAATAGTCTTGATCTCGCGGGTGTGAGATTGCTGAGTCCCCGTGACTCACAGATACTTCCAAAACCAGTTTGCAGGTGCCGATGAAACCGTGCAGGTGACGCATCCGAGCTCAAGGAGGAGCTCGATGAAGATCTTGTTCATTGTGTTGGTTCGTTTCAGTTGATCAGTAGTGGAGTCCAGTTGGGACCATCGGGGATATGTGTAGCATTTGGGGTAGTCTTCTTTTATTTTGGTTCCGTAGTCGGACCTTGATTGTATCTGTATGATGTAATGCTTTACTCATGTATTGTGTGAAGTGGCGATTGTAAGCCAACTATGTATCTCTTTCCCTTATGTATTACATGGGTTGTGTGAAGATTACCTCACTTGCGACATTGCTTTCAATGCGGTTATGCCTCTAAGTCGTGCTTCGACACGTGGGAGATATAGCCGCATCGAGGGCGTTACAGGTAATGACCTTTCTTAGTAGCTTTATTTAATTTGCGGAAATCAATTACCATCCTATAACCTGTGATAATTCTTTGCGGAATCAATTCATCTTTATCATTAGGGACAACAGTAATACCTCCCTTCTTAGGGACACAATGGACAGGACTTACCCAATGACTATCGACAATCGGATAAATTATACCTGCCTCTAGAAGCTTGAGTATTTCCTTTCTTACCACTTCTTTCATTTTAGGATTCAAGCGCCGTTGAGGATCCTAAACTGGTTTGGCATCCGATTCCAAATTTATTTTATCTTGACATAGAGTGGGACTAATGCCCTTAAGATCATCAAGAGTATATCCAATAGCGGCACGGTGCTTCTTGAGTTTTCAATAATCTTTCTTCTTCATGCTCGAAAGGTTAGCACTAATAATAACAGGATATATTTTCTTTTCATCAAGATAAGCATACTTAAGATTATCAGGCAACGGTTTAAGCTCAAATACGGGATCACCCTTGGGTGGAGGAGGATCCCCTAGGATTTCAACATGCAAATTGTGTTTCAGAATAGGTTCTTGTTTAGAGAATACTTCATCTATTTCCCTTCTTTCTTTCATAAACATATCATTTTCATGGTCTAGCAAATAATTTTCTAAAGGATCACTAGGAGGCACGGCAATAGAAGCAAGACCAATAATTTCATCCTTACTCGGCAATTCTTCCTCACGATGTTGTTTACTAAATTTAGAGAAATTAAACTCATGAACCATATCATCCAAGCCAACAGTAACAACATTCTTTTTGCAATCTATCGTAGCATTAACAGTATTCAAGAAGGGTCTACCAAATATAATGGGACAAAAGCTATCTTGCGGAGAAGTAAGAACAAGAAAATCAGCAGGATATTTAGTTTTCCCACACAAGACTTCAACATCTCTAACAATCCCAATTGGTGAAATAGTATCTCTATTGGCAAGTTTAATTGTGACATCAATACCTTCTAATTCAGCAAGTGCAATTTCATTCTTAATTTCTTCGTATAAAGTATGTGGTATAACACTAGCACTCGCACCCATATCACATAAGCCATGGTAACAATGATCTCCTATCTTAACAGAAATAACAGGCACGCCTACCATAGGTCTATGTTTATATTTAGCACAGAGTTTAGCAATTCTAGCAGTTTCACCTTCAAACTGAATAACATGCCCATCAATATTATCAGACAAGAGATCTTTAACAATTGCAATATTGGGTTCTACTTTAACTTGCTCAGGAGGTACATAAGTTCTGATATTGCTTTTACGAACAACAGTTGAAGCTTTAGCATGATCCTTTACTCTAACAGGGAAAGGTGGTTTCTCAACATAAGAGGTGGGAACAATAGGATCATTATAAGTGATAGTCTTTTCTTCAACTCTAATAGGTGCAACTACTTTTACTTCTATGGGAGGATGATATTTAAACCACTTCTCCTTAGGGAGATCAACGTAAGTAGCAAAAGATTCACAGAAAGAAGCTTACTATCTCGAGTCAAGTCCATATTTAGTGCTAAACTTACGGAAAATATCGGTATCCATAAAAGATTTAACACAATAAAACTTAGGTGTCATACCTGACTCCTTACCTTCGTCGAGGTCCCAATCTTCAGAGTTGCGTTTAATTCTATCCAATAAATTCCATCTGAATTCAATAGTCTTCATCATAAAAGAGCCAGCACAAGAAGTACCGAGCATGGTGCGATTGTTATCAGAAAGCCGAGCATAAAAATTCTGAAGAATTCTTTCTCTTGAGAGGTCATGATTGGGGCATGAATATAACATTGATTTAAGCCTCCCCCAAGCTTGAGCGATGCTTTCTCCTTCGCGAGGCCAAAAATTATATATATAATTGCGATCACGATGAACAAGATGCATAGGGTAATACTTTTGATGAAATTCCAATTTCACTATTTAATAGTTCCATGATCTCGTATCACATAGCCTATACCATGTCAATGCGTCTTCCTTCAAAGATAAAGGAAAATCCTTCTTCTTAACAACATCATCGGGTATACCTGCAAGCTTAAATAGTCCACAAATATCATGCACATAGCGAAGATGCTCGTCAGGATGCTTTGTTCCATCTCCTGTAAAAGTATTAGCCAGCAGTTTTTCCATGATACCCGAAGGAAATTCAAAAGGAGTTTCATTTTCAATAGGTTTAGTAGGTTGAGGAGCAACTCTTTGCTCTACTGGAAGGGGTGAAGATACCCCGAACAAGCCCCTCATAGAATTACTTTCCATAGTAACAAGTGACAGAAAATTTATGCACACTATATAAATTTTTCCTTACCAAATTCCACCTACCAAAGGCGCTACACTCCCCGGCAACGGTGCCAGAAAAGAGTCTTGATGACCCACAAGTATAGGGGATCTATCGTAGTCCTTTCGATAAGTAAGAGTGTCGAACCCAACGAGGAGCAGAAGGAAATGATAAGCGGTTTTCAGCAAGGTATTCTCTGCAAGTACTGAAATAAGTGGTAACAGATAGTTTTGTGATAAGATAAATTGTAACGAGCAACAAGTAACAAAAGTAAATAAGGTGCAGCAAGGTGGCCCAATCCTTATTGTAGAAAAGGACAAGCCGGAACAAACTCTTATAATAGGAAAAGCGCTCCCGAGGACACATGGGACTATCGTCAAGCTAGTTTGCACCACGCTCATATGATTCGCGTTCGGTACTTTGATAATTTGATATGTGGGTGGACCGGTGCTTGGGTGCTGTTCTTACTTGAACAAGAATCCCACTTATGATTAACCTCTATTGCAAGCATCCGCAACTACAACAAAAGTATTAAGGTAAAACTAACCATAGCATGAAACATATGGATCCAAATCAGCCCCTTACGAAGCAACACATAAACTAGGGTTCAAGCTTCTGTCACTCTAGCAACCCATCATCTACTTATTACTTCCCAATGCCTTCCTCTAGGCCAAAATAATGGTGAAGTGTTATGTAGTCGACGTTCACATAACACCACTAGAGGCTAGACAACATACATCTCATCAAGATATCGAACGAATACCAAATTCACATGACTACTAATAGCAAGACTTCTCCCTTGTCCTCAGGAACAAACGTAACTACTCACAAAGCATATTCATGTTCATAATCAGAGGGATAATAATATGCATAAAGGATCTGAACATATGATCTTCCACCAAATAAACCAACTAGCATCAACTACAAGGAGTAATCAACACTACTAGCAACCTACTAGCATCAATCCCGGACTTGGAGACAAGAATTGGATACAAGAGATGAACTAGGGTTTGGAGATGAGATGGTGCTGGTGAAGATGTTGATGGAGATTGCCCTCTCCTGATGAGAGGAGTGTTGGTGATGATGATGACGATGATTTCCCCCTCCCGGAGGGAAGTGTCCCCGGCAGAACAGCTCTGTCGGAGCCCTAGATTGGTTCCGCCAAGGTTCCGCCTCGTGGCGGCGGAGTCTCGTCCCGAAAGGTTGCTTATGATTTTTTTTCTCATCGAAAGACCTCATATAGGAGAAGATGGGCGTCGGAGAGCCACCAGGGGGCCCACGAGGTAGGGGGCGCGCCCGCCCACCCTCGTGAGCAGGGTGTGGGCCCCCTGGCCTTCATCTTTGGTGACGATTTTTCTTTATTTATTTTAAGGTATTCCGTGGAGTTTCAGGACTTTTGGAGTTTCACAGAACATGCCTTCAATATTTGCTCCTTTTCTAGCCCAGAATTCCAGCTGCCGGCATTCTCCCTCTTCATGTATACCTTGTAAAATAAGAGAGAATAGCCATAAGTATTGTGACATAACGTGAAATAACAGCCCATAATGCGATAAATATCGATATAAAAGCATGATGCAAAATGGACGTATCACTCCTCCGGCCTCCACGGGCTACTGTTCATCCACCGTCGACCTCCTCCAGCCTCCACCTGCGACTGTTCATCCACGTGCTCCTGTTCATCCAGCCTCCACTACGCGCTCCTCCACCGGGTACTGTTCAATCAGCCCTCTCCACGGGGTCCTGTTCAACCACCCCTCCACGGGTTACTGTTCATCTAGCCCTTCACAGGATACTGTTCAACCAGCCCTCCACGGGGTCGTCCTGTTCATCCAGCCCTCCACGGGGTCCTGTTCATCCACCCCTCCACTTGGTCCTGTTCATCCACTGGCTCGATCATCGGGGTCCTGTTCATCGAGCGACAACGGCCTCAACTACCACGGGGTCCTGTTCATCCAACCCCCCACCGGGAACTGTTCATCGAACCCCCCCCCCCACAACGCTCACTGTTCATCCAGAGGCAGCATCGATCGGCTTCAGTTAGCAGCAGTAGCAAAGGAATCACTCAGGTTCAATTAACAGCAAGGGATCGATCGATCGCTCGAGTTCAGTAACGCGTAGCATGTAGTGCAATCGCTCGGGTTCAGCTAGAGCCCAACGCCTCGCTCGGGTTCAATTTGAGTGCAACGCCTCGCACACACGTGCGTACGTACGAGAGAAACACACATCGCTTGGCCCCCGACCACCCACCGTAACCGGGGACTCCCTCGATATTTTCCTCGCCCTCGCTTCTACCACAAATTTTTCTGTCATGGATGGCCCAAAGAATGTCATGTCGCTACGTCTCCGGCCCGCCCAGGACGAAAAGCCCATTTTCTGTCATGATTTTTTGTCATAGAAGTAGGACCTCACCACATCTATGATGATGTCGGGTTTTGTCACAATTATCGTCATTGAAGTGTCATAAGCATGACAGAAAAAAAATTCCGTTCGGCCCAAAATGTCACGGATGTGTCTTTTTTTGTAGTGCTATTGTATTGAGTTCAGGGAGAAACGGAGTAATGCAATAAGAACAATGAGATGATGTAGACAAGATCTATCTATGTAGAGATAGGCCCCATCGTTTTATCCTTAGTAGCAATGATACATATGTGTCGGTTCCCCTTCTGTCACTAGGATCAAGCATCGTAAGATCGATCCCACTACAAAGCACCTCTTCCCATTGCAAGATAAATAGATCAAGTTGGCCAAACAAAACCAAAATATTAGAGAAGAAATACGAGGCTATAAGCAATCATGCATATAAGAGATCAAAGAAACTCAAATAACTTTCATGGATATAAAAAGATAGATCTGATCATAAACTCAAAGTTCATCGATCCCAACAAACACACCGCAAGTAGAGTTACATCATATGGATCTCCAAGAGACCATTGTATTGAGAATTCAGCAAGAGAGAGAGAGAAAGCCATCTAGCTACTAACTACGTACCCGAAGGTCTACAATGAACTACTCACGCATCATCGAAGAGGCACCAATGGAGGTGGTGAACCCCATGCGAGATGGTGTCTAGATTGGATCTGGTGGTTCTGGACTCTATGGTGGCTAGATCAATATTTTGTCGACTCCTCTAGGGTTTTGGAAATATTGGGGTATTTATAGAGCAAAGAGGCTATCCGGGGGCACCCGAGGTGGGCATAACCCACCAGGGCGCGCCTGGGCCTCCTGGCACACCCTGGTGGGTTGTGCTCTCCTCAGAGCACCCCCCAGGCACAGCCAGGGCCCATTATGTTCCTTCTGGTCCAAAAAACTCCCCGAAAAGTTTCGTTGCGTTTGGACTCCGTTTGGTATTGATTTTCTGCGATGTAAAATACATGCAGAAAAAAGCAACTGGGACTTGGCACTAGGTCAATAGGTTAGTACCAAAAAATGATATAATATGACTATAAAATGATTATAAAACACCCAAGATTTATAATATAATAGCATGGAACAATAAAAAATTATAGATACGTTGGAGACGTATCAGCAGGGGAGGCGGATTCAGTTGAGATTGAACATTGAGAGAACCTAAATCCGAGCGGCAACGGGAGTTGCTGGGGAAGAGGAGTTGTGGAACCAGCCGCAGAGCTGGGCTGACATCGTCGGCACGAGTTTAGCCACCAGTGCTATCCTGCACTGGGGCACAGCGAGCGCCGCCGCTGGTGTCATCCCGCGGCATCGGGTATCGTCCGGATCCAAAACAGATAAATTTGCGGCTGCTGGAATACACATAGGCCCTTTGGAGTTGATTTGTAGTTTACTGGTTGTACTACACTCCAGATCATTGTTTGTTTTCTGGCGCGCATTAGGTGGATGATGGCCGAAATCACTGTTCTTACCTTGTCAACGATCTATGTCGCAAACTAAACTCGACATGGAAGTATTTCATGATCTGACCCTTTTAGCAACGCCACAGCCCGTGGCGTTTCTGCCCACCTTATAAACGCCGAGCCAGCTGATATTTCTCTGGCACGCAGGAACGCCGATCTATCTAATGTTCTTCGACCTTACCTGAAACGCCACCGGCCTTGGCGTTTCTGCGATGAATTAAGTAAGCCGCGTGGGGCAGCGGGTGGGACCCAGCCCACTCGCAGCCATGTCGGGTCTTCTTCCCTAGATTCCAGAGACGCCCTGTCATCTGCCCCTCTCTCCTTGTCCACGAAATCTAGCCCCAATCCTCCATTTTTGCCATCAAAAGGAGTAGACGGACCTTCCCCAAGTTTCTTGAGGTATGCTCCTTCTACGCCTCCAATTGTTTCGAGTCAAGATTGATTACTATAGATGCATTTTTTGGAACATGGTGGAACCCAAAAGTAGTTGTTTGTGAACTGTTTGAAGAATATTTCGGTGAGATTATGTTTAGAAAGAATATATTGCACTTGTGTTGAAATATTCGTTAGGATATTAATGTAGTACTGGATATAGAGATAAAAAAGATGTATTATGTTGAATCCTAAGATTATTTCTTGCTAAGTAATTTGAATACGTTGGAGACGTATCAGCAGGGAGGCGGATTCAGTTGAGATTGAACATTGAGAGAACCTAAATCCGAGCGGCAGCGGGAGTTGTTGGAAAGAGGAGTTGTGGAACCAGCCGCATAGCCGGGCCGACATCGTCGGCACGAGTTTAGCCACTGGTGCTATCCTGCGCAGGGGCACAGCGAGCGCCGCCGCTGGTGTCATCCCGCGGCAACGGGTATCATTCGGATCCAAAACAGATAAATCTGCGGCTACTGGAATACGCATAGGCCCTTTGGAGTTGATTTGTAGTTTATTGGTTGTACTACACTCCAGATCATTGTTTGTTTTCTGGCGCGCATTAGGTGGATGATGGACGAAATCACTGTTCTTACCTTGTCAACGATCTATGTCGCAAACTAAACTCGACATGGAAGTATTTCATGATCTGACCCTTTTAGCAACGCCACAGCCCGTGGCGTTTCTGCCCACCTTATAAATGTCGAGCCAGCTGATATTTCTCAGCACGCAGAAATGCCGATCTATCTAATGTTCTCCGACATTTCCTGAAGCGCCACCGGCCTTGGCGTTTCTGCGATGAATTAAGTAAGCTGCATGGGGCAGCGGGTGGGACCTAGCCCACTCGCAGCCATGTCGGGTCGTCTTCCCCAGCTGCCAGAGACGCCCTGTCATTCGCCCCTCTATCCTTCTCCACGAAATCCATCCCCAATCCTCCATTTTTTTCATCAAAAGGGAGTAGACGGACCTTCCCCAAGTTGCTTGAGGTATTCCCCTTCTATGCCTCCAATTGTTTTGAGTCAAGATTGATTACTATAGATGCAATTTTTTGAAACATGGCGGAACCCAAAATTAGTTGTTTGTGAACTGTTTGAAGAATATTTCGGTGAGATTATGTTTAGAAAGAAGATATAGCACTTGTGTTGAAGTATTTGTTAGGATATTAATGTAGTATTGGATATAGAGATAGAAAAGATGTATTATGTTGAATCCTAAGATTATTTCTTGCTAAGTAATTTGAATACGTTGGAGACGTATCAGCAGGGGAGGTGGATTCAGTTGAGATTGAACATTGAGAGAACCTAAATCCGAGCGGCAGCGGGAGTTGCTAGGGAAGAGGAGTTGTGGAACCAGCCGCAGAGCCGGGCCGACATCGCCGGCACGAGTTTAGCCACCGGTGCTATCCTGCGCCGGGGCATAGCGAGCACCACCGCTGGTGTCATCCCGCGGCATCGGGTATCGCCCGGATCCAAAATAGATAAATCTGCGGCTGCTGGAATATGCATAGGCCCTTTGGAGTTGATTTGTAGTTTATTGGTTGTACTACACTCCAGATCGTTGTTTGTTTTCTGGCGCGCATTAGGTGGATGATGGCCGAAATCACTGTTCTTACCTTGTCAACGATCTATGTCGCAAACTGAACTCAACATAGAAGTATTTCATGATCTCACCCTTTTAGCAACGCCACAGCCCGTGGCATTTCTGCCCACCTTATAAACGCCGAGTCAGCTGATATTTCTGCGGCACGCATAAACGCCGATCTATCTAATGTTCTCCGACCTTGGCTGAAACGCCACCGGCTTGGCATTTCTGCGATGAATTAAGTAAGCCGCATGGGGCAGCGGGTGGGACCCAGCCCACTCGCAGCCATGTCGGGTCTTCTTCCCCGGCTGCCAGAGACGCCCTGTCATCCGCCCCTCTCTCCTTCTCCATGAAATGCAGCCCCAATCCTCCATTTTTGCCATCAAAAGGAGTAGATGGACCTTCCCCAAGTTTCTTGAGGTATGCTCCTTCTATGCCTCCAATTGTTTCGAGTCAAGATTGATTACTAGATGCATTTGTTGGAACATGGTGGAACCCAAAATTAGTTGTTTGTGAACTGTTTGACGAATATTTCGGTGAGATTATGTTTAGAAAGAATATATTGCACTTGTGTTGAAGTATTTGTTAGGATATTAATGTAGTATTGGATATAGAGATAAAAAAGGTGTATTATGTTGAATCCTAAGATTATTTCTTGCTAAGTAATTTGAATACGTTGGAGACGTATCAGCAGGGGAGGCGGATTCAGCTGAGATTGAACATTGAGAGAACCTAAATCCGAGCGGCAACGGGAGTTGTTGGAAAGAGGAGTTGTGGAACCAGCCGCAGAGCCAGGACGACATCGTCGGCACGAGTTTACACTACAAAAAAAATACACTTCCGTGATGATACGTGTTTGTCACAGTAGGTCGCGTTTTTTGTCATGCATGTACATCCATGACAAATTTATGACAGAATCAAGATAGTCATACCTATGCTGTCGTAGAAGTGTTCCATGACATTACGAAAATTATCATCACGGAAGTGTCCCCTTCCATGACGATAAATTGCGCGTCACAGAAGTGCTTTCGTCAAGGGTGACCAACACGTGACATCCACCATAACGGAACGTCGTTAAGCTATCGGGTCGGGTTTTGGATCCGATAACCCGTTAACAGGCCCGACCAATGGGGATTTTCCACGTGTAAAATCATCATTGGCTGGAGGAAACACGTGTCGGTCACCGTTGGGACAGATGTCATCCACTCATTGGACAGAAGGCGCCTATGATACGTCGACACGTGGCACGGCCCAACAGAGGCCCATTCCTGTGAAAAGGCCGGCCCGTTTGACTTGGTCAATAGCTGGCGGGCCAGCCCATGTAAAGCCTGTTAACGGCATGTTCACATATAGCCCATTTACAGCCCGCTAACCCAAGCCCATTACGCCCTATCCGAATTAGGCCCAGTAGCGTCATCTGGGCCAACCAATATGATTCCAACCCGTTTACACTTCTGGCCCATGTATGGCCCATGACGCCTTTCGGCCCATATGAGGCCCTATGTAACTCTTGGCCTATTAACGGCCCATGGTGAAACTGGCCCGTAATGAACAATGTATTACTTTACACCCATTAACGGCCCGTGGTGAAACTGGCCCGTAATGAACAGTGTATCACTTTATACCCATTAAGGGCCCGTTATTCCGTTGGGCCGTTTCCAGCCCATGTTATCTTTCGGCCTTCTCAGAGCCCATTTATTCTTGGGCTCATTTCCAGATTCATTTACTTACGATCCGTTACTGTCATTTTCTGCTTATGGGCCAAATTCAGCCCGTCGTTACAATCGGCCCGTTTGTGGTCCGTTAACACGTTGGACCGTTTTCATAGCGTCATGAAATACGGCCTATTAGTGATGGCCCGTTATGGTCGGCCCATGAACGGACGATTCCAACTATAGCCCGTTTACGGCCATAATGCGGCCTATTATTGGCCCATGTTTGGCCAATCGATCATACTGCTCGTATAAGGCCCATTCATGATACGGCCCGTAGAAGGCCCATTCTTTCTGCGGCCCGTAGAAGGCCCATTGTTTCTGACCCGTAGAAGGCCCATTGTTTATCTGACCCATAGAAGGCCCATCGTTTCTCGGCCCATAGGTCCAATGTCACTCTGATAAATATTAGCCCATGGTTATTGTGGCCTAGTTTTAAAAATAGGTTATTGCAGCCACTAGCAAACCGCGAAAAAGAACTGCACCGACTACAAGCAAACAAATAAACAAGACAACAAGGAAATAAATAAGCAAGCAACTTACACTAGGCTATCACGTCTATTACACATATTACATCCTTTGGGCATCAAAGTTAGCCACCGGTGCAAATATAGGGAACACAACAACATATAAGCGCCGACAAAACAAGTCCAGAACTGAAACCACTTTAGAAGAGCTCAAGAAACAATATCCTGGGTACCCATAATGCTGGCAAGATGCTTAGCAAGCTTATTAACTTTCTCTTGTTTGGTGCTTAAGTCCTCCAGCGCCTGCTGTTGCACCAGAAAGTATGCATCTGAATTCTACAGGGACTTCCTCAGTCCTTCGGCTGCCTATCACATAACATCTGATCGATGTCTTTCAACTTGAAGTTGAGACTCAAGAAGCCGAACTGATTCAGGCAACGAGTTCGAAGAGCTGGTGCCAGCAGTGGTAGCCAGTAACTCGAATACTACATCAAGACATGACTTTGGGGTTGTCTCAGTGTCCTCAATATAGTTTTCATCAGCTTTCTTGGAGACCAAAAGGGATGTCTCACTATCTTGAACCTTATCTACATTACTTCCTTTACCATTGCATAACATGGTACTCTTCTCCAATATTTTATCTGCATTCTAAAAGAGAAACAAACAAACACATCTCAGGTTTACAATGTAGTATATGAAACTCATTTTGGTAAACCAGTTCAGTAGTAAGGTGGACAAGATAACAACATGAAACAAACATATATCTATGTAGTATGATCACTGTATGGTCTATATCATTCTAGTTTATGTTGCCAAATCAAGATAGATACAGTTCGAATCATATCTATTTAACACAAAGCAGCATAGACAGAATATAAGTGTGGGAAACTACACAACAATAACAACACTTGTAATGTGCATGGCATGAGAACATAACTGTTTATTCAATTGAAACTTAAATCAACATAGAGCAAGTTACAACAGCAAACAGCCAAACACGTTGAAGAAACAGGTTTAAAACATACCATTGCGCCATTGGAGTTTCAATTGCATCCTTCAAATTTGAAATTGGTTGGTATCGATAAATCTGATGATGCAAGAGCAAAGTAGTATGAACCATAGCTACGGAACCTGACACGAGAACAATTCTTCTTACGCTTTAAGCCTTGACTTGGGTTGGAGTGGTGGTCCTCGTGATTTGGGCATTGCAGTTGCCTTACTAACTGCTCGTGTTTGGGTGCTCTGTGGTGGAGACGGTGTTGTGTCAACGGAGGCTGGGTGTCTATCTGCTTTGGGGTTGGGGTTAGAAGGGTGTAGCTGGTTCTCTGTCCAAGCTGGTAGGGGTACAATCTGCATGAGTGTGGGTTATGTGTGGTGGGGCTGATTCTTGGGCAAGTACAACCGTGGTTCTATCTGCATCGACAGGTAGCACGATCTTTTCTGAAGACCGTGTTTTTACTCCCACATATACTGCCATCACTCCCTCCAATTGAAATGGCTGATAAACAAGAAAATTAATTGAATGTATAGACATTGTAAGATAGACAGGTGCAATGGATAGTAGGGAAGAAAACAGGGCATGAAATAATTCACATTTATGTTGTCTAAGCAAACAGAATAGCAGGACATAATTTCACATGTATGATGGCTAATTAAACAGGATAGCATGACACAATTTCACATGTATGATGGCTAACTAAACAGGATATATGACATACTTCAAAATATGATGACTATGTAAATAGGATGACATGATATAACTATACGATGTGTCTATTAAAGTGGTTGGCATGCCATAAATCACAAACATGCCGTCGATGGAAACATGAAGGCATGATATAATTCACGGATAGAATGACATAATTTAAAATATGATGACTATGTAAATTGGATGAGATGATATAACTATATTATGTCTTTAGAAAATGGGTTGGCATGCCATAATTCAGATACATGCAGTCTATGTAAACATCATGGCATGACATAATTCAAATATATGATTTATATACTAAGGAAGTGAGCAGAGGGCAATTGCATATATGATGTGTCAACTAAGGAGATAGCATTCAATATTGTGTATATGATGTAAAAACTAAGCATTGCAATACAACATATGCATTATATGAGTAATATAACCCTGCCAAGTTTGAGCATACACCTCAGGGGGATAATAGGACTGGTCATCTGCCTCTGAATCCTCCTCTGAAGAGCTATCTGTAACCAGCAAGATATCTGCTTCAGCAGGTAGCATTGTCTGCTCTGATGACCTTGTTTTCACTCCAGATTTCTCCATCACCAATTCAAATGGCTGATGCACAGGAAGAGTAGTTGAATATACAAACATTGTCGACAAAAGCAATGAGAAATACAAAAAAAGGACGGCATGATATAATTCACATATATGACGCTTGCCTAAACAGCATGGCATTGCATAATTCACATACATAATGCCTTGCAACAAGATAATATTGCATAATTCACATATATAATGTCTTGCAACAAGATGGCATTGCATAATTCACATATATGGTAATTAGACACTAAGCAGGTGGCATTCACACAAAGCATGTCTAAACTAAGCAAATGACATAGCAATGCAAGATACCATATGCGATATGAGTAACATAACCCTGCCAAGTTAGGGCATGCACCTTAGGGGAAATATGATGGTCATCTGTCTCTCAAACCTCCTCGAGGAGCTATCGGTAACCAACAAGACATGCGCCCGTCGAGATAGCATTGTTTGCTCTGAAGACCTTGTTTCCACTCCAGATTTTTCCATGACCGTGCCGAATGGCTGATGCACAGGAAGAGTAATTGAATGTACTAAAATTGTTGACAAATTTAACACATAATAAAAAATGATGGCATGATATAATTCACATATAAGATGGTGGCTAACCAGGGTGGCATTGCAAAATTCACATATATGATGCCTGGCTAGACAAGATGGCATTGCATGATTCACATATACGATAAAGAAACTAAACAGATGGCATTGACACAAAGCATGTCTAAACTAAGCAGATGACATCTTTAATGTATACAGTAAGCAATGCAAGGCACCATATGCATGATATTACCAACATCAGCATGCCAAGTTAGAGCGAAGACCTCATGGGGTAAATAGGAGTGGTCTTCTCCTTCTGAATCCCCCTCAGAACAGTTATCTTCCTCTTGATTATGATCCGAAATGGGTGGAGGGGGGCTGCCTTTGCGCCCACCATGGAGCGACGTCTACATGAAATTTTATTGCCACGCAAGGCTCGTCTCTTTTGCTCCACATGTTCAGTTCCATTGTGTACAATAAGCGGCATGCATAGGAATAAAACATAGTGAGATTATGTAAGGAGTGCATGCACAAATCCAGAGTGATGGTAGCAAGCGTGGATAGACCCAAAACCAATGATAGCGGGCAGATAATAGCTTTAGTTAAAAAATACAGATAATGGCTCCTTTAATGTT